>JANAVB010043019.1:5280223-5510223 GCA_029216955.1 Iris pallida
AACCTTATTTTCTTGAGTTTTGCACTCATAGGTAAAAATCCCCAAACCTAGTTATTATTGTGATTTTTCTTCATAATTGCATGCATATAGGTATACCCTAACTGTAGGCTAAGTTTGGTGAGATTTAGGCTTGGTTTGGTGTCCGTATCGGACACGTGTCTGTCTCTTGATTTCAGTGTTTGGTGAAATGCCACTTAGGATTAAACTTTGTTATTTTGCAAAACAAATTATATTTTTGGGCAGCCCTAGACATGTAGGACACAACCCTAGTTGACTGAGCACACTTCGAGTCATGTCCGTGTCCAAAACGGGATACGAACACACTGTTAAAACCACACTGTGCACACTGATTTACCCCACTGTTTGACACTTCGTGTCGTGTCTACACATGTCGTGGACACGATACAGAAACCTAGACACAAACCTAACCACCCTACCTACCCACTGACACGAGCACAAGGCTCTACGTGCCACGTGTGGAGCACACGACCCTTCGACACGCGTGCACGAGACTGTGCACACTGTCCTGCTACCCGACACTGAATGCGGACACGACACAATACGTGAGAGGGTGACACTTGGTGGACACGAGGGGGCAATGTCTGCGAACATGCCCCCCAAGTTTCGTGTCTTCTAGTGCAGTGTCGGACACGAATTCGTGTGTGCATTGAAATTGCACTGACAGCACACACGTGGAAATTGAGCTCTGATACGGGCTCGGACACGACACTGTGCAACACTTGGACACGAATCAGGTACCTAGACACCTAGCCTGACCCTAGACGAACCTACACACGTGTGCACGAGACCTATGGACACGTGTGTCATGAGCACGAGACACATGAACTCGTACACGATACAGTGCAATTCCTGTGCACTGTATTTACCCGATTGGGTATTTTCACCACTGGACACGCCGTGTCGTGTCGTGGTGGACACCTAGGGACACCTACGACACGTGTACACCTAGGGGCTCGATTACCAATCCTTGGTTTTGGGTATTAGCTAGGTTTTCATGTCGAAATTGGTTTTACCCCACTGTTCAGTTAATGAACAGTATTCCCTGTTATTTTCTGTATTTAAAACGAATTTCAACTTGATTTCTATGTATATTTATATGTATATTTGTGTGTATATATATTGTATACATATGTATATATGTATGTGAGAGTGTGGGTGAGTTTTGGGGATAATTGGTTGTGTGTGTGTGTAGTTGTGTGTGTATATACATAGGTATGTATATATGGACTGTGTGTGTGTGTGTGTTTGGGAACCAATTCTTGGTTCCAGAAATTCTGGAACCACTCCCCTTCCCTTCCTGTGTACTCTCTTCCCCTCTCTCTTAGTGTCCATCTCTCTCTCACTGTTCTCTCTAATTCTCTCTTTCACTCTCTTCTCACTATTCATCTCTCTCTCTAATTCCCTCTATATATATATATGATATATATATATATATATATGTTATATTGTATATAGTTATATATATATTGGTATATATAGTTAAGGGTGCATATATGGGTTTATGTATATATATGGAATGTATATATAGATATATGTGAGTGTAGGTTTGTATTATGTTTAGTACTAATATATTGATATTTGGGTAGTGTATAGATAGTGTATATCTATAGTTATAGATATATATATATATATATATATATATATATATATATATATATATATATATATATATATATATATATATATATATATGTATGACTAGCCCATGGCCTAGGTTACTAGCCCATGGTCTTGGGACTAACTCAATTTGACCTAAAGGTCCAAAAACCCAACTAGTTAACCCTTGTTGACTAAGGGTTGACCAAAGTCAACCTTAGGTCAAAGTTGACCTAGTTAACCTAGAATTGACTAGGATTGACCTAAAATGACTAGTTTAACTAGTTGACTAGTAAGACATAGTTTGACTAGGTAATTGACCATTGTTGACCAAAGTCAACTATAGGTCAAACCTTGACCAAATTGACCTAAAAATGACTTGGATGAACATAGAAGGACTATTTGACTTGAGTTTGACTAAACTAGATGATTAGGTTGACCATATGGATTATGAGGGTAATCCTATATAGATGAAGATATGTATGGGGTTAAGTGAGATACTTAGAGTTGAGTCATGACTTGAGTTGGAGAATAGGATTAGCTTGATTACAGGATTAAGGTTGGTATTGTACTATATATATTTCATGTGATATACTTTATTGTAGTATAGTATCTTAGGTATCCTAAGACAGGTTAGCCTATGTTTGGTTTTGAGTTAGCCTTATAGAGTTTGACTGGATGTTGACCATTAGTCAAGATTAACCTAATTGTCTTATTGACTAGTCTATGATTAACCAAAACCTTAGTTAGTCTAAGTTTGACCTAGACTCGACTTAGCTTGACTATATTGACTAGTATTTTACTAGTCTGACAATTATTGACTAAACCCTAGATAACTTGACTAGTTTGGCTAGAATGTTTGACCAAGGGTTGACTTTAACCTAGATTAGACTTGTTTACCCTTGTTTGACCTTGTATGACTTAGTTTAACTTCTTGTGACCTAGTATAACTTAGTTTGACTGTAGTGTTGACCAAGTTTGACTTTGACCTAGATTGGCTTAGAATTCATATAGATTGTATCGTAGATTTCATTTACCTTCATTTTGGACATGTCATAACTGTATTGCTCTATTTTAGGACATTGTGACCCTGGTACAGACATCTGATATTATACTACTCTTTCCAGAGTAACAGGCGAGTACATTCTCTGATAATTCTCTCATTTATTTGTCGATTACTGTATTTCAGTTCTAGTTAGTTCTATGTGATTCTCTGTATCAACACGTATGGATATTTCTGGATTCATGTATCGACACATACCTTACTTGCTGGCCTCTATTACTGGAGTCATTAGTATCATTCTGGAATCATTTCTGGAATCATCATGTATTGGCCAGACTCATCTCGATTCTTTTTGTCGATTTTGGATTCACTTGCTGGACGGGGAAATATTGAGTAAGACATGTAGACATACCCCAAATCTGGAATCTCCAACTAGAATCTACTGGAAGCATAGCCATCTCTTGCCTGATCCGTAAGAGATGTGCCTGATACCTACAGCCGTTTGCATGCCGACCTCGGTATTTTAAAACACACTGTTAGATCATAGTTGTACTCACCCTGGTTTCATTGATCACTGTTGGACTCATCTTGTACTGGAAATTATCTGGTATCAGATTATGTGGACTGGACTCACACTGGGATTACATTAGACTTATATCGTACTGTCTGGACTCGTACATATTATTCTAGTTCAGTTAGCTTTTATTACAGTCTTCATTGCCATGATTCTTCTTTTGTTCTAGTTACCTTTCTTTTCTTGTATCTTACTGTCCTTTTATGCCATCATTACCTGTATAGAACTGCCATGCTCATCAATAAAACTGTCTATAACTGCTTTATAGTTCTTTGTCATTTACTTGGGTTTTTCTAGATGAGTTGTACTCGTTCCCGTCCTGATTGGACCTGTTGAAAATATTACAGATGATAATCCTGAGGACACATGCCCTGCTTACCATGGACCTGGCGAGGGATTAGCTACCTTTGGTTCCGACTCTCAGGAGTGATTCAGGAGATTAGCTAGTAGACTACTTTAGCTTTCATATTTTGGCTTGTTGTATTAAAGTTAAGATATTGAGTCTGTATTAAGTTGGTTTGAGATATTGGTGTATTATTTTAGCAGTTAGTTGTTGTTGTCTTTAATTCCTTAGGTATAACTTCTGTGTTATCTTTTTGTGCTTAGACTGTGTTTGAGTAGATCATACCCTTTACTTGCCCTCCATTCGGAGCTGATATCTGGACAAGTACTTTTTATATTCACTGCATGAGATTAGTTAGCAACCTAGGACAGCTTACTACCGCCGACACTGCGGCGTAGGCTGGACGTACCCACTTCTCGTGCCCCTATACCGGGTGCGGGTCGTGACACGTTTTTAGTGGTGGCCCATGCAGGTCGAGAGTCGCATTAGTACGATATCGTGGTAGTACGGCGACTTAGTTGTACTGCTGCGAGCCTGCGATAGGATTAAGAGATAGGCTTTAACGGAGAGGTTACTCAGTCACAGTTAGGACTACTTGAGAGATTCCTGGACGACCCTTGAGAATCTCATTATGAACTTCAAATTGAAAATCCTTTTCCTCTTGGTTTTATTCACCCTCACTCCTTGATGTTTAAAGAATCTTGTACTGTTAACTTCCTTCATCATTATCCCTACTTATATTTTGTCTATATTATGTTGCTAATTTAGCACCAGTTTTGCAAGCTGATCTTTTCAAGCTTGATCATGACATATTTTATTGGGGGCCGGTACCCCTATCTTTTTCAGTCTTGAGGTATGATTTTGTCATTTCTTAATCGTGCAGTTTGTCTTTAATTTCGAGGACAAAATTATTTTAAGGAGGGTAGACTTGTAGCATCCACTTTTTCATAGAAGGGTATTTTAGTCATTTTAGCCATTTTGGCCTTTTTGTGATTTTCTAGATATGTTGACTTGTGTTGTGCTAGCAACTGGTTTAGCCTTAGAGGACATTGTATAGGAGCCTAACTATGCCTTAGAATTATTATTTTTATTTTTAGAATTTATTTTAGGCTTGAGTTTATTTTTAAGGCTTTAATTAATTTTTTTTAGCCTTTTTCATGCTAGCCTTTTTGACTTGGGCCTATTTTTACTTAGGAATGAGTTGGCCCAAGTGAAACCCTAACCCTAGAGACCTATTCCTGGCCACCCAACAGTAGTACCCCCTCCCTCTTCCTTTCATTTGTGAGTTTTAGCCTCCACAAGTGAACCCTAAGAGATCCCCTTCTCCAAAACTCATTTTTCCTTCATTCGGAGTCCGTTTCTTCCCAAACAAACTCCGTTGCACTCGTCGAGGAGAGGAGGATCTGCTGGAGCATTTCTAATGAGGAGGCGGAGGCTTTTTGCTTGAGGGAAATCGACCGACACGACAACCGAGGGGCTCCGTTCATTGAGTTTTTGACACTCAATAGGTAAACCCTAATATACCAGAGTAAATCTAGAATTTCTTTCATTTTTATATCCATATAGGTGTCCTAGACTTGCCCACGAAGTTTGGTCAGATTTTGACTTCGTTTGATGGCGGTATCGGACACGTGTCGGTCCTTTACGGCACGTGTTCGACGAAAAGCCGCTTAGGATAGAAAGTTGTTTTTCGATTCTGTCTTCGTGGATATTTAGATAATATTATTTTGATAAACTTTTGTGAAGATGGATTTAATTTTGATGACGTTACAGCGTCGTTTCGGGCATCGGACGCACGTGCACGGATCCCGTGCACGAGGCCGTGCATGTCCTGCCGTCAGTGCGTTGTATCTCGATGCACAGGCCGTATTTTTGAGTGAAATTTCATGAGCACATGGGGGCAACCTCTGCCCCCATGCTCGTAAAATTTCAAGGCTTTTCGTTGAGCGAGCGCGGAGAAATCTGACGTACACCGCTCAGTCGCACTGTGCATTCAGGCTAATTTTTGTCGCTGAAACGGACTTCGTGCGTGCACACGACGCAACGAAGACCCGTTCCAGAACCTGGAACATGTCGACCTATACCTAGACTACCCGAGGGACCAACCCCGAGTCATGGCGTGGCCCGACGAACGAGCTACGGAGACGGAACCGTGTGCACGAGGGCGCGCGCAGGTGCGGGGCTGCGTGCATCCCCCCGACACGACGTGTCACTGTGTTTCCGTGTCCTAGACCTACCCCAGGACCCCCCCAGCTATGTGCACGAGCACAGGGCTTTTCGTTGTGTGTGCGGCGCTCAATCGAGCGAGAACGCACGCACAAACAAGCGTTGTCACGCGGTTTCGGGAATTTTCGATACGCGTTCTGTGGACACGACACGATTTCGAACCCGAGAGTATACGAGCGCATCACGTGGGTCGATACCAACGTGTATGTCGAGTTTTGCGGGTTCATTTGGTGTATATCTCATTTTGGGTCATTGTGTGAAAAATGGGTTTTTCTTTAAATTCGATTTTGAGTTTGTATGATATTTTGATTTCCAGTAAATTAGCTTATAAAATCTGAGTTTTTGGCACGTATATGAGGTTTTGGATTTGTGAGAACCAACTTTTGGATTTGTTTCATAATTTTCTATCATTTATGAGTATATGTGTTTTCCTTGTAGCTATGTATATATATATATATATATATTTAACTATATGCATTAGAAAACCCCGTTGAAACCCATTGCAAATGTATATATGTTGAGAATGGGTCGAGGGGGATTTAATTCCAGATTTGGATTCACTAAAACTATTTCAAAAACCATTGGCTATTCTTCCTTTTGAGCATTGATATATATATATATATATATTTTTTTTATTGATATATATATATATATATATATATATATATATATATATATATATATATATATATATATATATATATATATATATATATATATATATATATACATATAGACAGTTTCCTATTTGTTTATATCTATATAATAGTATGTTAAATTGAGGTATACCACGGTTATGTTTGGATGTTTTTAATCTCAGAATTTACTCACTTCAGTAAACTCCAGGACACACACACACACACACACAATCATTTGTTAGTATTAGGGTTTGGTTTGTATTGTAAATACACATGTGTGTATATATACCTATGTGTGCATAGTTTGTATGCTTGAGAACCCTCTTAGAATAGATCGTAGTTGTGTGTATATAACTATAGGAGTCCTAGGACGGATTTGGTTTGTCATTTTGAGCCTAGTTTAGTCGAATTGGCCGACAAGTTGACCAAATTGACAAAAGTCAACTTTGGGTCAAACTTGATCCAATTCAACTGAAACGAACTCCGAATGACCTAGAATTTTGTGTATGACCTAGAAATTAGTAGACGGACTAGTTGACCCAGGTTTGACCAATGTTGACCAGGTTTGATCAGAGTTGATCAAGGGTTGACTTTGACCAAAAGGGACCTAGAAGCATGTAGTCTTGTATTGTAGCTATTTCTTTTGATATTTTAGACTTGGTTGTGACATGTGTATACTTTAAGTAGGTTTATATTGCCCCAGTTTAGCTACACTTCATCATCAGCAGTTCAGTTTGCCAGGCGAGTACATTCTCTGATCTTTTCATGCTTCTTTAGATATGTTCTCTTGTTATAGACTAGTATACTTGAGACTGACACGATGTTCGCACAGATTAGTACCCTCTAGATCTTTTCATGCGATGTTATCCCCTCAGATACATCGAGTATATCATGTTCATGTACTTTATCGTGGCCATCATGTACTCTATGTATTCATATTTATCCATGTGCACTCATGTGTTATTCATATACACTCATGACCATATGAGCCCCATGTATAAAGTAGTTGTTATCCATGTGCAATAACATATCATGTCTTGATCCTTGTGTATTGATTGGGGGCATGGAGAGTGTAGTTGGTTATATGATCATTATCTCCAGTAGGTATCCATGTGCAACTCCATAGTTTATCCATGTGCAACCCAAACCGATTACATAACCAATTCATGCTCTAAATCACGTAGATGGTTATATTTCTCTATTTATCATATTATATATCATTCTTATAGTCTCTCTCTTGTCGATTTTCTTTACAGCGATTCATGTATAGTTTTTTATAGCTTGCTTTATATGTCCAATCCTGATATGAACAGTTGTGAGAGATATGTGCTCGTTCCGTCCTGATTGGGCATGTTGAAAATTTTACAGGTGATGATGAAGAGTTATGCCCTAATTATTATGGCATTGGCTTAGATGACACTGGTGACGTGGACCCTCAGGAGGATCCAACAGTCGCTGAGGACTTGCCCATAGTCTAGCTGCAACTTAGTATTTTATTTGTCGTTCTATTTGAGACATTATGAGTTGTACTTGAGATTTATTCTGGTGGTTTACACCTAGACTTTTATTTATATCTGTGACTCTCTTGAGATTTACTCTTCTATTCCATCTTAGTGTTGTGATTGAGTTACTTATTATTTACTCTCCATTCGGAGCTTATTCTAGACTGTGTTAGATATTGTGACTCAGGACAGCGTTCTACCGCCGACACTGCGGCGTAGGCTGAGCGTATTAACTTCTCGTGCCCTTTCATTGGGTACGGGTCATGACAGTTAGTGCATGTTTAGTTCTCCTTACGTCTAGTTTGGACGAATATAGACGTTCGTACTATTTCGAAGTATCATCCAATCAATCCAACGAGTTTGAAAATTGGAACTCCATTTTTATGTTTAGGACTCATCTCTGGTGAACTCTGTACAGGTGAAAAAGCTAATTAACAATTAAAAGTTAGCTCGGCTTGCTGGTGTGGGGTGGGGTGGAGTGGAATGGGGGTGTTCGTGGGCTAGAAACTTAGGAGAATAAAAGTAGGCCTTCTTGTTTTTGAAAACATAATTTATTTTGAATTAAATTTGTTTTTGGGAGTTCTTGCCAATTCAATACGCTTCATATATATTCACCTCCATATACAAACACTAGTAGATGCACGTGCTTTGCAGTAAAATAAACTTTCTTCTTTCTAATATTACCAATTTGCGTATATGTGTGTGTGTGTGTGTATGTGTTGCTGCTTTGCAGTTAAATTTGTTTTTGGATTCTTGTCAATTCAATACGGTTCGGTTTTAACAAAATTCCATTTCGGTGTGTGTGTGTGTGTGTGTGTGTGTGTGTGTGTGTGTGTGTGTGTGTGTTACTACCGCCGACCCCCAACTTTCCACTCCCACCACCGTCGATCCCCACCCCCACCACCGCCGACCCCAACTCCCACCCCCGGCCCCCATCCGTCGATCCCAACTCCCACCCCCGACTCCCAACCCCCACCCTCACCACCGCCGACTGCCATCCCCCCACCACCGCCCCCCTCGGCCCCCCTCCGCTGCCCTTACACATCCCCTCCCGACCCCCACCCCCACCACCGCCGATCACCACCACCCCCACCCCCAGCCCCCTTCCGCTGCCCTACCCCCTCCCCACCGCCGACCCCCAACACCCCCACCCTGAAACCCCCCTCCGCTGTCCAACCCCCCGCTGCCCTAACCCCCCCCCCCCCCCCCGCGACCCCCACCCCTACCACCGTCGACCTCCACCACCCCCACCCAGAAACCCCCCCTCTGCTTCCTTACCACCCCAGCGACCCTCACCCCCACCACCGCGACCCCCACCTCCACCACCGCTGACCCCCACCCCCACCACCACCGTCCCCCGTCGCCCCGACCACCGAGAGAGAGAGAGGGGATTACCTGGAGAGAGAGAGCCCTGCGTGCGTCGGAGAGAGAAAGACGTGAGAAAATTTGGGGAGAAATGAAAACTTCCTCCCCCCTCCCGGTCGGTTAAATTTAAGTTAGGGCTGGAATATAGTGACGGACTAGCGACGGATAGATGGCCGACGCTAGTCCATCGCTATATCCCCGTAGATGGCCGACGGAATATCCGTCGCTATGTGGTCGATAAATTTTGCGCAAATTTTTTCAACATTTTCCACCAACTTTTGACAACTAAGTGACGGCATAGCGACGGCTTCATGATCCGTCGCTATATCTCCGACGACTTAATGACGGAATGGCGACCTTTGCTAGCCCTTAAAATAAATAAAAAATTGTCAGCTTTTCGACGACGATCAGTCTGTACTTAGTCGGTAGTCCGTCACTATTAGCGACGGTCATTATCCATCGCTAATGGTCCGTCGCCAAATGGTTGTATTTTGGTAGTGTTTACGTCCTTGGATTCTTATTCGATTTGTTTTAAATCAATGTTGCTACTAAGATGATTCTAAGCTGCTTCTGCGATGATTCAAAGACTGCTTCCGCGATTATTCAAAAGTTGCTTCCGCGGTGAATCAAAGTTGCTTCCGCGAATACTCAAAGTTGCTTCCGCGATGAAATCAAAGTTGCCTCTATGATGACTCGTAGTGCTTCCACGATTATTCCGTGTTGCTTTCAAACTATTCTAAGTTATTCCCTTGACTGAAAGTCCGTTGATCCTTCTAGCCGCTCACTGGGTGTTCCATACAATAAGTCTAAATATGTGGGCTGTGATATGTATGCTTTATTGAATTTCTAAAAGATACCAAAACAAATAACAATAATACGATGCGTTAATAAGTTTGTGATGTATGTTGGATGTCTTATGTGTGGGATTCATTGAAGTCGATTGTTATACAGCAATCGATCGTGGGTGATGGCATGGTATATTGGAAAACAGAATATGCATGAATTTCAGTGAATGGAAATCAACAGAATCTTGAGTCGGTATTTGTGGTCAGCATAACCACTACATGATGGATAGTCCATATGGGACGTTGGTTTGTTGCGAATTGGGAATATTATGTCGAGTATGGCTTGAGCTCTGAGTGGTATATGGCTTTACCCTCTTAGCGATAAGATGACCCTTGACGTGTTCATAAATTGGTGATTGCTTTACCTATAAGGTATTGGGTAGTATCGAATCGTAACTGAGATTTACGATTGATATATGACGGCTAGACGTGTTCCTTGATTGTTAAGTTCGGATGACCCGTTGTGAGATTTTGATGTGTTCGGATGAACCATCGCTAGACTTTTACGGTTAGCATTATGTTGGGTAATAAGAGAATTGAGAATATAAAATGAATGCCTTGGTTGGGAAGGAAACGAATTACAGATTCAAGCATTACTTGAATCTGTTGGATAAAAGGATTGTAGGCTTGGTAACGATGGTATGGTGTTGCTATCGAAAGATTTTGCGAGAACAACTATATATAGACCGAATATTGAACGAAGTTGGAATTGAGTAAAAGAAATTGCATGTTAGACGTAGACAAAATTGATGGTGATGTTAGGCGCTTATCGGGATGTTGCAAATGATTTAGAAGATGCACAGAGCTGCATCAACGACCGAAAAATAGAAAATGTGCTTGTAGGAATAGATGATCTTAGCACGTTGTGCAGTTGTACTTGAGAGAATTTGATGTGTCCCGAATTAACAAGTTATGATCCTTGACTATTTTGAGGCATAGAGAATAACTACTTGTCCCTTGATGCATGAAAAAGTAGATGTTCCTTATGAGAGTCAAATGGCTGGGATACAAATAAGTATCGAGGTGCAGCCATATGTAATAAACCATGTCGGTAGATGATGTTGTCGTATGAATAACGTGTTGGGTGGAATATAGAATTGTTGGATGATGACTTAGCGAATGAGTTATGTCATATTCAACTAGATAACCGATATACGGATGCTGGATGATTGATGCCATAGGGATTGGATCGATGCATGAATAATAAATCTTCTTATGAAATCATAAGAAGATGATGCAAAATGAATGTTGATGGTTAACAGAAATTGCTAAGAGTTCGTGTTTGTTGCTAGGGAAAATTCATAAAGGATGCTTTCGGAAGAAATACGATTATGTAGTTGCCTTATTTTGTTGGTTAAAAGAGTATAGACCGTATCGATGATCTAAAAATGTGGGAAATGAATATGTCGCGAAGAGACCGTAGAAAAGATGCTAAATAGTAGACTATTGAGGTAACAATGTTGGACTATGACTTAGAATAGTTGACCCGATTGAATAGATAATTTGAGTACGATATGATGTTGCAAGTTGGATCGAACAGATGCTATGTCTATGCAAGTGGAAATTGAAAGTTTGGATATTCGATTGAGGAGTTTTATATGATAGCTTCAGGAATGACCCATAAGAATTATCGAATAGATTTTATCGGTCGCGGGTAAGTCTAGAATGAGACTTCGTTGGATATGGCCCGAGTATGAGTACGGATAGAAAGACTTGACCCTAGAATATCGGTTGGTTGCCTAAAATATCGGTTGGTTGCCTAGAATATCGGTTGATTGCCTAGAGTGTCGGTTGGTTGCCTAGAATGTCGGTTTGTTGCCTAAGTTTCGGATTGGTTGGCTATGTCTTTTCAGTTGTTGGTGTTGGAAATAAGTTCATAAGATTGGGGGGGTGTTCCATGTCCCTAAATTGGTCAGATCATAGATTGTCCCAGAGATAACATAGAGTTATCCCTATGATAAGAATTGGTTGCCTCTAAGATAAGAGATAAGTATGTCCCTGATAGCTATCCATCTCATATGAGTTAGCAGAATGTCTGGTTTAGCTTAGATTAGCTGATCGTAGAGACTTGACTGAATGCTATGTTGACTGTTAGAAAATCGTAGGATGTCCCTATTGATGTTGCGTGAGTATAGTCGGAAAGAGTAAGATGTGTCGGAAGGTAAACTTCGGAATGGAATGGAGATTGGAAAATTCGGTATTATAATGTTGGATGGGATGACGGATCATCTTGGTTTCGAAAACTTGGTTGCCATTGTTGGAATGTCGAAAATGTTTGAGTATAGCGAGAAATGTTACTAGAGAGGAATGATGGTACAATTTGATGGATGAATCATGATCGAAAAATTTATGAGTCGCAAACAAAGTGTATGGATGCGAACGATGACGAGTACAAGATTTGATCGATGAGAATCGAGGTATCGAAATGAATTATGGCAATAGGATTTATCAACTTTGGTGGCATGAATGACAATGAACTTGAAAGGAATACTCGATACATCTAAGTTTGAATACTTTGGAAAATTTTGGATCGATTGTGGAAAATTTCTCGAGGTGGAATTGGTAACATCTATTGTGTTATTAGTTGGTTGGGATATTGAATAAACAAGTAGAATTATACGAGATGCTCGAAAAGAATTACTGATGATCGGAAAAGAAGTTACACCGTAGCTCGTTCATTTTCTCTATCACTGAACTTGGCCGAAGTGCATGTATTTCTGGGACGTCTAAAATATATGTATGATTTCAACTAAGTTGTATGCTGAACTCAAATGAAGCCACAGGGATTATCATGTGCTAAGAATTTGCATGAGTGTCGGAGAAAGGATCAAAGATGGTAAACTATTTTGAATCAATTGGGATGCTGCATCGAGATGGTACATTACTTGAAATCAATCGAGAGACTGTGAAAAATTGTTAAATGGTGCAAGTTGATCGTTGAGAAGTTACATAAAAAGTCGGTTTAAGTTTTGGGAACAAGTTTTGTTTTAAGTTTCGAGGACGAAACTTTTTATGAATGGTACATATTGTAGTGCCCCGACCCGTAAGATACCTTATGATGGATAGTTGGTTCGATGAAGCCTTGTTGGACTTGGGAATATGTGAAGGATCGCTTGGAAGGCTATGCGATCGTGGCAGGAATCGTCTTATAAATATGAGTAGTGTTGAACCCTTCGAAGATCCTTTAGCTTCATGGTTAAAATAAAGGATAGTATGCTATGTTTCTTACTGAGTTGCTCAATAACACCTTGCATGGAATTCGAAAAGATAAATAATCACCTGAACGTAAACTGTTATTGCTAGATGAATTGTATGCTTATGTTGCGATGAAATACATGACAGGTGAAGCAAAGTCCTAAATACTTGGGCGGTGAGTATATCGAGCTTTAGCTCGATGAATAGATGGTAACACAGATGTTAAGACCCAAGAACTGGACAGTAAGTATGCTCGAATTACGTACGAATGAATGTATGCTAAAACAGATGCTAAGTCCCAACGGATTAGACGGTGAGTACATTGAGTTGGTTGGAAAGATGTATGGTATCAAAGATGTGGCAAAGGAATTGGGTAACAACATTCTATTATCCCGTCGTCGATGTAGAATGTTGATTACGCCAAGACCCTGGGAAGATGGCAAGATAGCAATATGAATGAGAATGGTGGCTGAATTACTCAGTTTTTCTTATCATGCATTATATGTTTTCTTCTTAGATAAGTTGCATATACTTGCATGGTCATGGACAACTTGTATACAAGGTAGTTCCCAGAACGGTAATCTGCAGCCATGGACCTGGTTCATCCTAGGGGGAACAAGAATGGTGTCGACGTACTAATATTGGGATTTTGGGACTAGCAGTAGGGGCTTGCTACCGCCCACTGAAAGGATGCCGAAATCCTACGGTGCTGAAGTAGTAGCATGGTATTTCGAAAACCTTCCATGGATTCGTACCCCATTAGGAGTTAGCCGTTCGCCTGTAAGATGGTCCAAGATGGCATGTCGCCAGTGACCTTCATATAGATAGGTCCAATACTAATGATGTCTTATGCAGGTAGAGTAAGTTATTACTCAAATACAGGGAAGGATGTCGGCTGTTGGTAAGAATCACCTGAACGGTGATAATTATATTGAATTATGATATTGTTCCTAGCAATATCTTGTGCAGACTGAGTAAGTATTCTAAATGTACAGAATGGCTACACGATCATGGGTAAGAATCACCAAAGGGTGATAACTGTATGCTTTAAATTTTCTTGGCTATGAGATTTGCATGTTTTACTTCTTGTCGGCTATAAATATGATATTGACCCTAAGAAAACGAGAAAGACCACTGTTAATAATGTTCTATAACATGATTACTTAGTGATGTCTTCTTAGGTGAGTTGGACTAGCACCGCTCGCCAGTACATTGATGATGTACTGACCCACGTTGTGGACAATATTACAGGTGCTTGCTTATGGGGAAAATCATTTGATCAGTATTTGGCATCGATAATTTGGATGGGTGTACAGAAGCTCTTCTTTCAAGATGATGTCTTCTGGTATACGGGACATAATGTATGGAACAGTGTAACTCAGTTGTACCAGTAAGATTGTAGCCAGATTGGCAAGTTCATTGTAAAGAAGTCGGTATATTCAGTTGTAGCCTAAAGTACAAGTGTATATATTCAGTTGGCTAATCAAAGTCTTATAATTAGTTGTAAACTCTGTATTCCGCTACAAGTCTTATAATTCATTAAAATTATTAATAAAGAGATATGTTTCTTCAATATCTTGTGTGACTTTAATTTATCTACTTGGTTTTGCTGCGTTGTTGTTGTTTTCTAAGAAATACCAGAAACTGTAATAGTTTTTCCTTGTATAAGTGCAATGTAGACTTGTACGACATTACGCCCAGTGGCTAGATTTTGATCCTCCGGGATCGAGGTGTGACATAACAAAGACTATTCTTGGGATGGAGATCAGCTGAGAGAGAGAGAGTCCAAGCTGCTACCCAAAAGAAGTACATTCACTGGGTACTTCAGTTTTTTGGGATGTACGAGTCGAAGAAAGTGAGTTGCCTCCTTGCGGCTCACTTTAAGCTCACTAAGGAGCAGTGTCCATCTACCGAGGATGAAAAAGAAGATATGAAGCGGGTTCCATATGCTTCAGCTGTAGGAAGCCTTATGTATGGTATGGTGTGTACGTGGCCAGACATCGCTCATGCAGTTGGCACAGTTAGCAGGTATCTTTCAAATCCTGGAAGGGTATATTGGAGTGCGGTTAAGTAAATTCTACGATACGTTCAGGACACTACCGATTGGAGACTTTTTTGTGGTGACGAGCCGAAGCTGATTGGATATACCGACGCTGATATGGCTGGAGATGTAGACACGAGAAGTTCGACTTTGGACTATGTGATGATGTTTGCTGGAGGAGCGGTATCGTGGCAGTCGCGGTTGCAGAAATGTGTTTCCTTGTCGACGACAGAGGCAGAGTACATTACGACGACGGAGGCTTGCAAGGAGTTGTTGTGGATGAAAAAGTTGTTACAGAAAATAGGACTGAAACAAGAGCAGTATACTTTGCTTTACGACAGTCAGAGTGCACTTCACCTTGTGAAGAATCAGACCTTTCATAGCCGTCCAAGAACATCGAGAATCGGTATCATTGGATCGGTATCATTGATAACGGAGCAAATATGTTTACCAAGATTCTACCAAGGGAAAAGTTTGAGTTCGGCAGACAGATCATCGGGATGACGACCTCCTTCACATAGTTGTGAAGGGAGAGAAATATTGGAGTGGGTGGGGTTCCTAACCTATGTGGAGAAGACCCCAGAGTGCGACGAGCGTCGTCTTTGTGTCAGAGAAGCTCGAGGAGGTGACGAGGCCATTCGGAGACGAAAAAGAACCTCGAAAGCTACCAGAGTACTTTTTGGAACAGGGGAGGCAGAGTTCTGGCCGAACTCTGCCCCCTTGGTTTCAGAACTGTTCTGTTACGAAAACACAGAGTTCTGGTCAAACTCTGTGTTGACGGGATGAGGCTGATTTTAGGGTTTTTGTATACCGTTGGATCGTATCCTACGGTCCAGGTTTTGCTAAAGATTAGGGGGTTTATACATGGTTTTTCCTAATCCTGATCACAATACAACCACTACCAAAATACGTCCATTTAGCGATGGCCACATCCGTCGCTCATCCGTCGGCAATCAGAATTAGCGACCGATCGCTGACGGATCTTGGTCAAAATAATCCGTCGGCAATCAGCTCGTCGCTAATAATGATCCGTCGCTAAGTAGTCGAAGGGCGACAAAATAGCGACGGCTTTTCGTCTTCACAATAAGATGCATTAGCGACTACTTTTCGACGGGCTTTCGTCCATTTCTAGTATTAAATACTTAACTATGTTGACGCTAGCGACGGATAGTCCGTTGGTAAACCATCGTAACAGCGTATCAGAGGGTATTTTTCCGTCGCTAGTCCGTCGATCGCCGTCGCTAACAAAGGACGGATTAGCGATAGAATACTAACGGATTATCTGTCGACCATGTTCTGGAAATGATTGACATTTCTAGAACCTTGGCGACGGATAAATCGTCGCTACGCTGTCGACAGAGCGACTGATTAGTGGCTGATTATCCGTCGCCATGGTTCTAGAAATGTCAAGTATTTCTAGAACTTTGTCGACGGATTTTCTGTCGCTACGTCGTCGAGAGAGCGACTGATTAGTGGCTGATTATCCGTCGCCTGGGGCGACGGATTTTTCGTCGCTATTCTGTCGAATTATATACCACCAGTACCTTGCCGACGGATATTCCGTCGACCACCCGTCGCTACCTGGAAACAGTTTCAAATCTCCAGTTAGCGACGGACATTCCGTCGAAAAGTAGTCAGAAACTGGAAATATCTGTCGCTAACCGGTCACTAGTCCGTCGCTAACTGAGATTTTTTTGAAAAAATTGTAGCACTTTCCCTTTTCACAAAAATATGCATAAACCAAACCAATATATAATGCACACCAATTATCCAACAATCACATAGACCAAATATATAATACACACCAATTATCCAAGAATCACATGGACCAAATATGCACATACGAATTTAATGCACACCAATTATCCAAGAATCACATAGATCAAACCAAATTAATATAAAATAGACATCGATTATCCTGAAGAGTAACCTAATATCCGTCGTTATAATCCGATCATAGCACAAATAATCCAAAATTCCACAAATATTCCAAATTTTCTTAATTACAATATTTTAAGGAGAAGGAGGAGTTCGATTGTCTGGTGGTGGTAATCCCTGCTGCGACCGACGAATATACTCCTCCACTAGGTACGGCGGCAAGTCGTCGTAGACACTGCTCAGAAGTCGGCATAGCTGCTCTGGTAACATGAGATCCAGGAGTGCCATCACAGTCAGAGGCGGTACCAGAGGGGCAACAGGGTTGAAAGAAGGATGACCCATGGAAGAAGGACCGACACCAGCAGTAGACGGACCGACAGCAGCAGACGGAGGCAGAAAGTACGTGGCAAATTGCTCCCGCAAGGACGATACCACCTCGTACAGCTACGTAAGCTGCGACCTAACATCATCGTCTACCGGGGCCACGAGAGGAGGCGGTGTCGGTGGAAATCTCTGCGTCGCCATGTGCAACGGCCCTAGGGATCCGACTCCGTACAGGAGCCCTTTCTTAAAGCCGCCGACGGTATCTACGAATAAGTCGTTGCGAGCGGCCAAAGAAGAGGGCGTCCGGACGGGCGTCATTTCACCGACATCCTCGGTGTCAGTTAACTGAGCCCGACTAAGGGCCTCACGATACGCAGCCTATCAAATGAATGTGTTTATATAATAAGATTTACCTAAGTTATAATCTAAATCCTATGTTTCACTAAGTTAAGTGTGAATCCTAAGTTTACCTAAGTTATTGTCCGAATACTTTTAATTCTAACGTAAATCTCATAAATATAAGTACTTACATCAGTCTCCTTGGCCCTCTCATTGACGAAGCTCCCGTCCTTCTATCTTTTGTGCGTATGCTGGAACACGTCGTGCATAGTGACCGATTCTGGCGCCCTTTCCTCCTTCACCGCCCGTTGGGCCTGCATACAAAATTTCCGTAGAACTTAATTAACTCCGTATATTAATAATACCTAATTCGATAGTGAAATGAATTTACGGTATCTCACCAGATCCGCAAGCGTCGCTGCGTGGGGCCTTGCTCCCCCCGTATGAAGCTCCGCGGCCTGTCGGTTCGCCTTCGCCTTCTCCGATTTCTCCTTGTACGCAGGAGTATCCATCATACCTAAGAGGTCCTCATAATACTCCTGCCGGATCCAATTCGGCCTCGTATACCCCATTTTTATGTCATGAATCATATCCCGTATCTTCTTCGAGGCAGCGCTTCTGTAGGTCCTGCGGATCGCGTCCTCGCGATGGGGGGGCCACCAGTACATCGTCTAACATAGAAATTCAATTATCATGTAATTTAAAAAATGGTTGATTAAAGAGTAACTAATAATTAACCAGAAGATATAGATATATACCCTCAACTCGTCGAGCCAGGCGTACTTCAAGTTTGGGGGCACCGACGAAAAGTTGTGGTAGGGACCATGGAAGTTAGCCCTGATAATTTCTCCAAGAGCCCTGGCAACATTAAACAGAAAAAACCTACAAAGAAGAAACGACTGGATTATTAACTTGAATAAATGAAAGAAATTTAATAAATTATTAACTTGAATAAATGAAAGAAATTTAATAAATTATCTTACATTTACTTACGAGGTCCCCGTGGGCCATAGCTCTCGTCGGAACTCGCCTTTCGGCCTCTCTGGTGCCGTCGGAGGATCCGCGGGTCCGCGCATGTACTCCCCAGTAACCAGATGGAACCGAGTATGGGGGTACTCCGGGGCCCACTGTGTAGTAACTGGGGGATCCACTGGTGGATCCGCTTCTGGTGGGTTCGATAGCGTAACGGATCCGCTAGCAGATCCGGACTCATGCCTCGATGAAGTGGTCGATCGATGGCGGGATACGTCTGTGCCCGGGGTACTCTCCGGGTCGGGGTCGCTGGATGGGGTCATATCCCGGAAAGATTGAATGCGACCACGACCACCAGCACCATTACGACCACGACCACCACCACGACCACCACCAGCACCACGGCCACGGCCAGCCATCATGACCTGTAAATAGAACACATAAACATAATTAACAATATAAAATTGTGTAAATAAATATAAAATTCTAAACTAAAATATATATACCACCAGTAGGGAGACGAGTGCCGCCGCGATGAAAAAGACTAGGAGTGCCATCTGCAATAAGTAAATAATCGAATAAAAAAACATGAATTCACGTAATTTGTTTTATGAGGTCAAAATTAATTCACGTAATTGGAAGTGTTTTTAATATACAATAATATTTAACCTAATCATCGTCTTCGTTCTCATCCTCGGCCTCGTCTTCATCATCATCCTCCTCCTCATCCTCATCCTCATCCTCATCCTTACCTTCATCGTCGATTTCATCTGTATCCTCATCCCCATCAAATTCTTCTTCTTCTTCTTCTTCTTCTTCTTCTTCTTCTTCTTCTTCTTCTTCTTCTTCTTCTTCTTCGTCTTCTTCTTCTTCTTTTTCTGCCTCAATATTTGGGACAAGACGCCTCTTTCTCCCCTGGTTGACAGCTAAGTCTTATGTATCAACCTCTTCCTTCCCTCTATTTTCCTCAATAATATTTTCAACATCCATTGTATCCGAGTGTTGTCCCAAGTATTGGGACTTTTCGATCTGGTCCTCTTGGTATGCTGGGTCTCCAACATTGAATGTATTTCTAGATTTAATCTTGCATACTGCCTACCAGTCAAATCTATCTCTACGACACCTTGGGTAGCTTGTATAGTAGACTTGAATAGCCTGATTTGCTATCGCAAATGTATCGGACCCTTTATACCTCCTGCGATGATTTATATCGACAAATCCAAATTGTTTATCGATTCTCCAACCGATATTTGGTGTCGTATCGAACCACTCATATTTGAACATCACAATATGCATATCATATGGGCCAGTATATTATAAATCTATAATATCCCGAAGCACTCCATAATAGTCAAAGTCCGACTCGTCGTCATAGATGGTGCCTCTTATGCAAACACCGGAATCCTTGGTACTGATGTCGTCATTGATAAATTTGACATTTATAGCATTCTGAGTTTACTTAAACCTGAAGCCATTAACGACATAGCCTGGCCAAGTCTTTATTTGCTTCTTCTGTCCCAATGCCAGATAACGAATACTCTCATGAGTGAGTGTTGTTTCAGGCAATAAATTCTGTAAACAAATATTTATAATTTAAATGTTTTAGATTATATATTTATAATCTCAGTTACTTACGTATTTGCGAAACCATGACGGAAATGTACAATCAACCTCTCTTTGAAGTCCCTCATCGGTAATATCGGGTGTCCTCATTTTGACTTCATCTCTAAATACACTATTAGAGAAAATAAGAATATATAAGTGTAGTCACTTACTTCATCAAATTAGAGATTATAACGAGTGCAAGTGTACTGCTTACTTTTCCAAATCTCTCACTTCTTGTATATCACAGTTTAACAAGATATATCGGTGAGCGGCATCATACTCGTCGTCTGTCAACCACCGTCTTTTACTAGCCCCAACAGGCTTGTCCCTTACATTGAATATACCTCCATCCTCAACGTCTTCGTCATTCCTTTGAGGTCTATTTCGATTTGTCTTAACATGAGTATCGAAATAAATGGAGCAGAAGTTTGACACCTCTTCGATAAGATAGGTTCGCATATCGAAGCCTCTATATGAGCCTTGTTGCCAACTTTCTTCTTTAGATGGTGTAGGTATCTAGAGAGTCAAATTATCTTGAGAATTAAGAATGAATTTTAAAATCCACTGAAATTCAACTTAAATTATATCAATTTTTATGTACCTTTCAAATGGGTACATCCATCGATAATGAACAGATGCACCGACACGGGCTTCGTATGCTAGATGAATCGATAGATGCTCCATGCTGTCGAAGAAGCCAGGAGGAAATATTTTCTCCAACTTGCAAATTGTTAAGATAATCTTCTTCCCAAGTTCAACCATGTGTTGCACAGTCAACTTAGTTAAACAAATATCCCGAAAGAATATAGATAGTTCGGCCAACGGAACCCATACAGCAGAATGCAACAACTCTTTCAAAGCAATGGACAGTAATCTTTCTATAAACACGTGGCAGTCATGACTCTTTATTCCCGTTAGCTTGCGTTCATTGAGATCAACGCATCTAGACAAATTCGACACATAGCCGTCGAAAAATCTTAAAGTTGATACCCACTTGCAGATTATTAATCTATCTTCCTTGCTCAATGTGTATTATGCTATCGGCTTACTTAATTGTCCAACAGCTCCCCTTTGTATCAAGTTCAGATAAGGACGCTTGCATATCTCGACAATGTCTTATCTTGCTTTTGGATTGTCCTTCGTCTTTCCTTTAATATCCATGACGGTATTGAAGACATTATCGAACACATTCTTTTCGATATGCATAACATCAAGATTATGCCTTATAAGATTATCTTTCCAATAAGGCAAGTCCCAGAAGATACTCCGTTTGGTCCAGTTAAGGCTTTGTCCGAACCCATCGACACGATTGTTCGATGGATCTTCTATTACAGTAGGCAAGTCCTTTACATCTTCCCAAATATCGTATCCCAACAATCTGGCAGGCGGATGAGAAAATTCTTGTTTTCCAGCTCTGAACGTGTCCTTGTTCTTTCTCCAAGGATGACTCGCGGGTAGAAATTGACGATGACAATCAAAGAAAGAAGTTTTTCCTCCATGCTTAAGGCGAAACGCCTTACTATTTCCCATGCATATCGGACAAGACATGGTGCCGTGAGTACTCCATTCCGACAGCATACCGTATGCGAGAAAATTATTGATTGTCCACATCAGTGAAGCTCTCATCTGAAAGTTCTATTTCTTGGAAATATCATAGGTTGCGACGCCGATCTCCCACAGCTTTTTCAGCTCATCCACCAACGGCTGTAAATATATATCGATATTCTTCGTCAAATTTTTGGGACCCGGTATGATAGCTGTCAAGAACATATAAGGAGCCTTCATACACACCCATGGTGGCAGATTATAAGGGGTCAGAATGACCGGCCAGCAGGAGTATTAAGATCCCGACTGCCCGAAAGGGGCGAAGCCATCAGAACATAGCCCCAGACGTACATTTCTAGGCTCTACAGCAAAATCTGGATGACGCAAATCGAAATATTTCTACGCCTCTCCATCCGAAGGATGTGACAATTCTCCATCGTCCTTTGTGCGTTCTTCGTTGTGCCACGTCATGTGTTCTGTTGTATTCTGAGACATATACATCCTCTGCAAGCGCTTCGTGATCGACAAGTAATGCATATACTTGTAAGGACGTCATTTTCTAGTTGACTTTCTTTTTCCCCTGACTGGCTTGTAACGATCCGCATTACAAAAGCTGCAACTTTCTATATCCTCGTTCTCCTTGTAGTACAACATGTAGCCGTTGCGACAACAATCTATCTTCTCGTACCCCAGTCCCAGTTGTCGAACCATCATCTTCGACTTGTAGAAGTTTTTTGGAAGCTCTTTTGATTCCTTCGAAAATACCTCCTTGATTAGTTGTATAATCCGATCATAGCAAGTTTGTGGCAAGTTAAAATCGGACTTTATGTTCAACAACTGCATCGTCACTGACAGTACAGAATGTGGCTCACAACCAGGATATAAAGAAGTTTCAACATCCTGAAACATATCATAGAACTCCTTCGCCTCGGAATTAGGATCCTTCGGATCAAAATTAGGCCCTGACGCATCGTACACCATATCTCGTGCAAGGTTCTGCAGGTCTCCATAATCTACAGAGCATTCGTCGTCTTCGACGACAAAATTCGTTGCAACATTATCATCAAAAGCATAAGTAGCAGCATTCGCAAACTGTATTTCCGCATATTGTTCACCTTGCGATGACCACAGGCCGTAATCACGTACGAAATCCTTACGGGTCAAATGATCTCTTACACCCACCACTTCTTCGTAACGTCTATTACGACAATTACGACATGGACACTTGATTTTGTTACCGTCCATATACTGAGCTTTGCTCATGGCATACTTAAGAAACACTTCCATGCCTGCCTGAAAATCGTCACTTATACCTTTTCTGCTCTCGTGTTGTCGTTTGTACATCCCTGTACGATCAACGAAATAATGATCCATCACAGATTGGATGCAAAAATCTGTATCGTAAGACAAACTAAACAGAATTAGTATATAATCATGTAACTGGTGGATCCGCTAGTATATAGGCCAGATGTACTTAGTATCGACCGCATCAGACTAGTATCGGTCTATAGGTTTGGTATAGGCCCTATCAAATTGGTATTGACCTTAGCGAATTGGTATCGTCCTATCCGATATGTATCGGCCGTATAGCTAGGATTCGTACCGGCCTTATCGATCCGGTACGAATCCTAGCTATACGGTCGATACATATCGGATAGGACGATACCAATTCGCTAGGGTCAATACCATCCGATACGACCTATACCAAACCGATATACCGATACTAATCTGCTACAATCGATACTAAGTATATACGGATATCGATACCGATACCGATAATTCGATACCAATACCGATAGTGCAATACCGATACCGATAGTTCGATACCGATACCGATAGTCCGATAGTCCGATAGTTCGATACCGATACCGATAGTCCGATACTACCGATATCGTCGATACCAATACTCATAGGAAAAGTCCGATACCAATTCCGATACCGATACTTTGAACCTTGATATATATATATGTCACGACCCCCACCCATTTTTTTTAAAACGGATACGAGACGTGTCCAAGCCAGCCTATGCCGCAGTGTCGGCGGTAGAACGCTGTCACGGCCATGAAGATCAAAATCACAAATAATCCAATGCTCATTCACAGAAACTAATTTAACTTACAATGATCACAAGTTTTACATTTGTAGAACAATATAAACTTGTACAATTCAATGAATGACTACAGCTCAACTATCTAGCTAGTCTCTAGGCTTTTGTCTGCAAGTATTTCCGTCACTCTCCAAGCTAAGTGAATCCACGACTAACCTGAAAATGTTGGTTTCCAGTCAGGAATGGAACGAGCACAATCCACTGAATGCAATTTCAAATAAAGAAAATGACTATAAAACAAAGGTTAGACATCAATCATGAGTTTTGAAAATAAACAGGAAATATAGAAAACCAATATTAATAAATAGACACGATATACTTTCCCCAACTGTTAGAAGTACCTTTGACATGTGATCGGTCTCGGGACAATTATGCGATACGGTCTACACGGTCTAAAGTTACATGGTCTAAAGTTATACGGTCTAAAGTTACACGGTCTAAAGTTACACGGTCTACAATTACACGGTCTACAGTTACACGGTCTACAGAAAATATTGCAGTAAAGAAACACTGTCTACAAAATAATAATCACGATCTATACAGTTTAAATGCAGTAATAATCACGGTCTGCACTGTCTACTTTGCAATAAATAAATCACTGTGTACACTGTCTACAAGAAATAAATAAATCACTGTCTACACTGTCTACAAGAAATAAATGCAACACGGTCTACACGGTCTAAGGTCAGATCACACATCCTTGGTACTTCTCATTCCCGACTCAATAATTTATAATAGAAAATAATCACATAACCAATGACTAATCAATAAAATATAGTAAAGGTCAATATCGAAATGCAGACAACAAACTGTACTCGCCTGTGGCCCTCTGCTGGTAAAACCGACAATCTGAACTACTCAATGTGCCATAATAGTCAAAACCCGTACAACAGTCCCCGAGTGCTGAAATAGACAATACCAATGATCTCAGAATAGTCAAATTAGCTAGGATTGCCTGTCCTTAAGTCCAATTCTGGACACATGGGCAAAACGGTAATTTTGGGCCAAAACGATGTCCGCCGTTGGACCCGCTTTGCACCGAAAAGCGTGCCAGAGTCAACAGTCTCTAAAGTCGTCAAACTATATGTCTACGGATCCAGTTTTCTGATACGAACCCAACCGTATTTCTAAAGTTGGATTCCGGCGGGCCGTGCACAAAATCGCCCGTTGAGTGGGACCGTGGGGCCCACAAAACGACGTACGATTCAACTGTCTCAAAATTGGACCAAACTTGGCATACAGGACCAGAAAAACGATACGGTCCTGTTGGCACAAGTTTCGTCTCGATCTGATGAGCGTGCACAAAGTAATTGGAGAATTTGCAAAGTGCATGATACGGTGAATTTTGACGGATACGCATCAAATTCGTCGCGTACACGCGACCAATTTGAATTTCGTCAAAGCCCACATGACCACGAAGCCGTTACGCACCTTTCTATGCCTTCGGTTCGCGACCACGTCGTCCGGTTTGACGGGACGCACGTCGTATCAGATGGATTTTTCCAAATTTTCAGTTTTCGAAAACGGGTTTTTCTAGGATTTTGAAATCAAATATCTTTCCTTATTTTAGATGAAAAATAAATCTACGAGAAGGGTCTTCATCTCCTATATGTTGTCTAAAGATTTGTTCAAAAAGTTTTGAAAAATAACTACTGGGTTGATCGAGAATTGCCTCGAAACAGAGGTGATCAGGACAGCATTCTAATCGTCCAAAATCGATATATTTGCGATCTTTGGAACTCGTTTTCGTCGTGTAGGTTGCGAATCTAAACAAAGTAGTTGAAGGAACTTGAAAGGGGTTATGTCAGGGCTGTACCAGAGAAAACGGCTCGCGATGACGTCGAGTGTGGAGGAAGAATTCTCCTCTCGAAGTTGCACTCAATGCTGCAACTGCTGCTGTTGCTAACCTAGTTACTCCGCGCACGCACAGCTTTTTTCGGCCGACGACGGCCGCCTGTGACGGCGTGCGGCGGTCCAGGGTGGCCGCCCTGGCTGGAGGGTGGTGGCACGGCGCTGTGGAGTTGAGTTAGGGTTACGCTTTTTCTCGACGCTCCCTCTCGAAGGATACATTTATAAACCGAGCGCTGTGCTGCGGTTCACAGGGGTCAGGGGGCTCGTTTGGGAATTAAATTCCCATGGTGGGCTGGGCTCGGGTCTAGTGAGCCTGGGCTGGGCTGTTTAGGTGTTTGTTTTTTTTTATTCTATTAATTCTTTTCTATATATATATATATATAGTTTCTATATATGTATGTATACACTCAAAATTTTCTATATATATAATAATACCATAAAATCCAAACAAATCATAATAATAATATATATAACTATATATATCTATATTTCCTTTCACTAGCTATATATATACAAAACTATATTAAATAGGTATATATATATCTATATATAAAACTATATATATATATATATATATATATATATATATATATATATATATATATATATATATATATATATATATATATGCACACACATTTATATACTATATAATCCAAAGAGTACAAAATGGTATACACAATCCTGATATAGGTACCATTAATAGTATACAATATTCTACAGATTGTAATATATATTTATATATATATATCCAATAATTTGTGTTACTAAAAATATTATAATAAAACCCAATCTAAATTTATTAGCAATAATATCTATAAAAGTCCTAAAAGTAACTCACTAACCATACCATCATATATATAGGTATGTGTCTACATGGACGTCCTGGTCGCATTACATGACTTCATGGGCTTTGTATTGGGTTTAGGTCCAATACGAGCCAGTTTGGTACCCGGGTCTTCAATAAACTTAAATAATATAATGAAACTAAATTAAATTATTTTATAGAGGTCAAGTCGCAACTTGGTCTGGTTTTCTTAGTTAGAACACTTCTATGGCTCGACCTTCCCCATCATATCTAAAACACTAGTCTAGGCACTCTACTGCACTATCCGTGCCAAGATTTCTCGTCATCTTGTACTCAAAACTCCATCATGGCTAAAATTATCTATCGTAATAATTAGCTAAATAATTATTTATCAAAACTCTAAAAATCACCATTTAATTCAATAAATAAATAAAAATATAATTTGAAATTCTGGGAAGAGGGGTTACAAATCTACCCACCTTAAAAATAATTTCGTCCTCGAAATTCTAATTCGTAGATATGCCTAAAATTTAAATCTTAAAAGTAAGTCCACCTCTCCTCAATTTAATTTATCATATATTTCTACTAGCCCTTGTAACTACGAACTCTCGAGGACTTCTACCCATCTTTGATCATACTACTCTCTCAAAACACAGGTCACAAAACCTTATAATCTTCCAACTAGTTGCTCAAATTCTTCCAATAGATATCTATCGCCTATGGTATCTATAATCCTCGCATATCTATCAAGCAACCCAAAATTCAAATATCAACTAACTTATACTATAACTTCTGCTAAATTCTAAACAACACGGTTATCGACCCCCAAAATAGGAAGGACGAGAGTCAATGGTACGAAAGGACGAGGAAGAATAACTGAGAACAAGTACGAAGTTTCGTGTGCTGTAGAGGATATCAAATCATACCGATAAAATAGACCTTATGAACCATTGACTTATTCGCTAGATTGGGGCTACTCCGTTCCAATCACTGGCTAACTTCGAAGAGACCCTTCGTTTCTCAGAGGGCTTGTAATCCGTGCAATATAGAAGTTTCGTTCTCGGAGTTAATCTAAACAAGGTTCCAAAGTAGAACGGAATTTGAGAAATCAAGGTTGTGATCTTTTCTGTGGTTATTTAAAACACACGTGCAAGGAATAAAATGCAATACAAGTTCGTATCGCGACTTCCAGGTAGATGAAATATTGGTTACGAATGACTTCACGTTCTAAGAGAGGGAGACTACGTAATAGGTATAGGGACCCATTTCAAAAGTTCGGTTTTATAGTCCAAATATGGTGGTATGCATGGATGGATTTTACGGGGTCTTAATGGGTTCCTTGATTGGACATCAATCGCTGGTTGGTATGAACCTTGGATTTCAATATTGACTGGACAAGATCCCAAAACTATTTCTACTAGGTTAAGGTAACCTAGAATAAGTTTTCATCTGAATGGTTGAGCTAGTTGCCTAGTCAGGCTGGTTAGCTAGGTCCCTAAAGCCCAAAATGCGTCTTCCGTGACTTTTGTGTGCTGGTTGGTATGAACCTTGGATTTCAATATTGACTGGACAAGATCCCAAAACTATTTCTACTAGGTTAAGGTAACCTAGAATAAGTTTTCATCCGAATGGTTGAGCTAGTTGCCTAGTCAGGCTGGTTAGCTAGGTCCCTAAAGCCCAAAATGCGTCTTCCGTGACTTTTGTGTCTAAGTAGCACGAGAAGGCACTATTGAGTGGCTCACTAGTGACATGTGCGTAGTGAGCTTCGAGTCGACCACCACCATATATTGGGTCGAATGAATTGAGTCGAGGTTGAGTCTCTAATTGTAGTCGAAAAAGTATACCGGCAGTATGGTAAGGGTTATAGATAGTCCCTTTTAACCCGGAAGTCATACCATAAAAATAGAGTACAAGGGGACATATTTGAGTGGGACATGATATACCTAGATAAAGGAGGACTCGTCTAGATCTTGCATATGAACTTTGTTGGAAGGTAACAGTTGGTCTCGTGCTCCGAATATTAATGACACGGCCGGGGCACACAATAATCTAAATAGAAAGTGGGAGTCTATCGGGCACTAATTATCATTCCAATGGAATTATTCTAATCAATCGGTAATCCTCGTATATCCCAAAATTTTTAGGAAGCTTACAGTCTACCCACCTTAGAAGCTAGGATATGGTTTTAGGAATGATGTGGTCAGAAAATTCCAAAGTCCAGATATTGTACCTCGGCTCTTGTTAATAAAGGATGAGGCACGGCGTAACGGAATACGGTAGATCTAAGTCAAGTCAAGGATCGTCCCTTAATAAATAAAAAAAACGAGTGTGTGCAATAGCACATGGTCGATAACATAGAGGACATACCCATCCATAGTTACAAGAGTAATCGACGGGGTAACCAGCTCCAAGGCATGTCCTATGAAGAGATTTCTAACAACTGAGTCGTCAATCTCTAGTTGTGTCAAACCTGTCAGACTATTGTCATAAGGGTTCTAGTGGTATGGGCTGTAGTGATCATGCGTTGTTGTTGACAACTGGTATATCACAATTTGACAGGGTATTTAATCTATGGTATTAGCTAAACAAGTGACTGTGGTGTTCCAACACTAGTTAGGTCTTAATATAAAACATTTACATAACTAGAGTAATATTTGTTGGAAATCAATCTCGGAAGGAGTGTCACGGTAAATGATTACCCTATTGTCCACTCATCTCATATCTAACTATGGGCTTCGGTCGAGGAAGGGTTGGTTCAAGGCTTTAAGGGTTGCTAGTTAAGGCAAGCTTCCAGCAAATAATTAGAGACTCTCAACCTTTGGTCTCTAAAGAATAGGTAGTCTCCTAGGTAGGCATTTCGACTAAGGGTAAAACCCTAATCATTCTCAAATTCAGATGGCTCGAAAGTCTCAACAATAGTTTATGGGTTGATGGGAGAACGTGTAACCCAATCACATGACTGGCCGATGGTAGCTACACTTGTGCCTATCATTATCATAGCTAAGGAAATACTCTGTATCTCTCTACCATCATGAGCTTTCGTCCTTCCAAATCGGTGAAAGACAAAAATAATAAGAATTCAAGGGAGATGTTACTGAATACAATTTCGTAATTCAAGGGCGAACATATAATTCAAGAGAAATTGTCAAGCAGTCGCGGATGAGAGCCTAGATACCTATATATCTCTATCCACGTAGTGTAATTAAACAAAGAGCAAACCAAATGCATCATGGTTGATCAGACCATAATACACTGATTCTGATTAGACAATAAGTTAGCAGGCGTCCCCACTAAACATATGCCTCGAATCAAGCTCGAGAACAGAGTGAGCTTGCAAAACTAGACTGTGATAGCAACATTGGTCAAAATAGTCAAATTACAGGTATATAAGATTTTTAAAAGAAGGCACAAGTAGTACGAGTTTTGAGGGAATCAAACTTCACCTGGTGTTCTTGCTTATACAGTCTTCCTACTATCTTCTGATCCACAAGGACTTGGTCGACTAATGGGTTATGGACATTCTAAATTCCATATTCTAGGTAAACCTATTAGTGTCAGTCGATATCCTCGTCAATAGGTCACATGGACCACGGAATGCTAGATCGGGAGACGTGCTATCCAACTTACAAACTTCCACCAATATTGGCTTCGGATCTTATGGAACACACAGGGCACTGTCCTATCCTCTATAGTATCCTTAACTTGTAATCACATCTGAAATTATTTCACCGAGGACTACGCCTCGCCCGTAAAATCGGGCTGTGGTAAACCCTTGGTTTCGTGATTCAGATATGACATGCTATCCGATACTCTACTTTATATTGACACCAGTGTGACTATGGTCAAGGAGGACCACTAGCCATAGTCTTAATAACATTCTATAACCTATATTTCTTAAACAAATTCCAACTCTAGGGGTCGTGTCTCACCAGTGCGCTGCTGGCTGCAGTGAATTCATAGTCTCCATATTTCAAATATATGGCGACAGTGCGCTGCTGTCCTGCCATTATGAGTTAACTAACATTCCTTTAACTAAAACCTGTAAAAGTTCATAAGCTTCTAGGGATTCCAACAAGGTAACCATAAAGCATAAGTATATGTCCTATTAGTCACAACCCTTGGAATAGAAGATTGAACATAGAGGAAATAACTAAAAACAAAAGGAATACAACATTCTAGTATCTATTTCGTGTGTATCCAAACTATGGGGAAAAACTTGAATCGGAACTAACTCGAGGTTCATATGGGGATAACATAATCAGAAATTCTACAAAATAATAATTCATGGGACAAATAGGAACTAAATAGACAATTCGACTAAGATATGGGGATGATATCTAAGGGACAAGGAATTGAACAATTTATCAAGGTTAGATCATTACTTCTATGAAGCCCGGTCTCACTAGTTGAATAATCTATCCACCTTAGACCATATCGTCCTATCAAGAGGTAATAGTGTACCTATGGGGATCTAACAAATTATCAAAATTAATCACTCCTTATCTAAATTCCATGGTCTAGACTACCCATCGGTAAATTTGTATAGGGGACTCCTAGTCCTAGTCATTCTCGTAAATTAAATTAATTTCTAATTCGTGAATGAGCATTTCCTAGTCGTAGGCTCGCAATAGTACAACTAACTTAAGTACTATCACGAGTTCGCATTATTTGCGAAAACAGACCTGCATGGGCCACCACAAAAACTTGTCACGATCCGTACCCGTTTTTTTAAAACGGATACGAGACGTGTCCAAGCCAGCCTACGCCGCAGTGTCGGCGGTAGAACGCTGTCACGGCCATGAAGATCAAAATCACAAATAATCCAATGCTCATTCACAGAAACTAATTTAACTTACAATGATCACAAGTTTTACATTTGTAGAAGAATATAAACTTGTACAATTCAATGAATGACTACAGCTCAACTATCTAGCTAGTCTCTAGGCTTTTGTCTGCAAGTATTCCCGTCACTCCCCAAGCTAAGTGAATCCACGGCTAACCTGAAAATGTTGGTTTCCAGTTAGGAATGGAACGAGCACAATCTACTGAATGCAATTTCAAATAAAGAAAATGATTATAAAACAAAAGTTAGACATCAATCATGAGTTTTGAAAATAAACAGGAAATACAGAAAAGCAATATTAATAAATAGACACGATATACTTTCCCCAACTGTTAGAAGTACCTTTGACATGTGATCGGTCTCGGGACAATTATGCGACACGGTCTACACGGTCTAAAGTTACACGGTCTAAAGTTACACGGTCTAAAGTTACACGGTCTACAATTACACGGTCTACAGTTACACGGTCTACAGAAAATATTGCAGTAAAGAAACACTGTCTACAAAATAATAATCACGATCTATACAGTTTAAATACAGTAATAATCACGGTCTACACTGTCTACTTTGTAATAAATAAATCACTGTCTACACTGTCTACAAGAAATAAATGCAACACGGTCTACACGGTCTAAGGTCAGATCACACATCCTTGGTACTTCTCATTCCCGACTCAATAATTTATAATAGAAAATAATCACATAACCAATGACTAATCAATGAAATATAGTAAAAATCAATATCGAAATGCAGACAACAAACTGTACTCGTCTGTGGCCCTCTGCTGGTAAAACCGACAATCTGAACTACTCAATGTGCCATAATAGTCAAAACTCGTACAACAGTCCCCGGATGCTGAAATAGACAATACCAATGATCTCAGAATAGTCAAATTAGCTAGGATTGCCTGTCCTTAAGTCCAATTCTGGACACAGGGAAAAAACGATAATTTTGGGCCAAAACGATATCCGCCGTTGGACCCGCTTTGCACCGAAAAGCGTGCTAGAGTCAACAGTCTCTAAAGTCGTCAAACTATATGTCTATGGATTCAGTTTTCTGATACGAACCCAACCGTATTTCCAAAGTTGGATTCCGGCGGGCCGTGCACAAAATCGCCCGTTGAGTAGGACCGTGGGGCCCACAAAACGACGTACGATTCAACTGTCTCAGAATTGGACCAAACTTGGCATACAGGACCAGAAAAACGATACGGTCCTATTGGCGTAAGTTTCGTCTCGATCTGATGAGCGTGCACAAAGTAATTGGAGAATTTAGAAAGTGCACGATACGGTGAATTTTGACGGATACGCATCAAATTCGTCGCATACACGCGACCAATTTGAATTTCGTCAAAGCCCACATGACCACGAAGCCGTTACGCACCTTTCGATGCCTTCGGTTCGCGACCACGTCGTCCGGTTTGACGGGACGCACGTCGTATCGGATGGATTTTTCCAAATTTTCAGTTTTCGAAAACGGGTTTTTCTAGGATTTTGAAATCAAATATCTTTCCTTATTTTAGATGAAAAATAAATCTACAAGAAGGGTCTTCATCTCCTATATGTTGTCTAAAGATTTGTTCAAAAAGTTTTGAAAAATAACTACTGGGTTGATCGGGAATTGCCTCGAAACAGAGGTGATCAGGACAGCATTCTAATCGTCCAAAATCGATATATTTGTGATCTTTGGAACTCGTTTTCGTCGTGTAGGTTGCGAATCTAAACAAAGTAGTTGAAGGAACTTGAAAGGGGTTATGTCAGGGCTGTACCAGAGAAAACGGCTCGCGATGACGTCGAGTGTGGAGGAAGAATTCTCCTCTCGAAGTTGCACTCAATGTTGCAACTGCTGCTGTTGCTAACCTAGTTGCTCCGCACGCGCGCAGCTTTTTTCGGCCGGCGACGGCCGCCTGTGACGGCGTACGGCGGTCCAGGGTGGCCGCCCTGGCTGGAGGGTGGTGGCACGGCGCTGTGGAGTTGAGTTAGGGTTACGCTTTTTCTCGACGCTCCCTCTCGAAGAATACATTTATAAACCGAGCGCTGTGCTGCGGTTCACAGGGGTTAGGGGGGCTCGTTTGGGAATTGAATTCCCATGGTGGGCTGGGCTCGGGTCTGGTGAGCCTGGGCTGGGCTGTTTAGGTGTTTGTTTTTTTTTTGTTTTATTCTATTAATTCTTTTCTATATATATATATAGTTTCTATATATATGTATGTATACACTCAAAATTTTCTATATATATAATAATACCATAAAATCCAAACAAATCATAATAATATATATATATATAACTATATATATCTATATTTCCTTTCACTAGCTATATATATACAAAACTATATTAAATAGGTATATATATATCTATATATAAAACTATATATATATATGCACACACATTTATATACTATATAATCCAAAGAGTACAAAATGGTATACACAATCCTGATATAGGTACCATTAATAGTATACAATATTCTACAGATTGTAATATATATTTATATATATATATCCAATAATTTGTGTTACTAAAAATATTATAATAAAACACAATCTAAATTTATTAGCAATAATATCTATAAAAGTCCTAAAAGTAACTCACTAACCATACCATCATATATATAGGTATGTGTCTACATGGACGTCCTGGTCGCATTACATGACTTCATGGGCTTTGTATTGGGTTCAGGTCCAATACGAGCCAGTTTGGTACACCCGGGTCTTCAATAAACTTAAATAATATAATGAAACTAAATTAAATCATTTTATAGAGGTCAAGTCGCAACTTGGTCTGGTTTTCTTAGTTAGAACACTTCTATGGCTCGACCTTCCCTATCATATCTAAAACACTAGTCTAGGCACTCTACTGCACTATCCGTGCCAAGATTTCTCGTCATCTTGTACTCAAAACTCCATCATGGCTAAAATATCTATCGTAATAATTAGCTAAATAATTATTTATCAAAACTCTAAAAATCACCATTTAATTCAATAAATAAATAAAAATATAATTCGAAATTCTGGGAAGAGGGGTTACAATATATATATATATATATATATATATATATATATATATATATATATATATATATATATATATATATATATATATATATATATATATATATATATATATAAAGCAATAGACTTTTTCATCCTATTTCTTAAACTAGGGTTTGTCATATTGCATTTTCTTTAAAGTATCGGCCGATACCGATCCGATACGGCCGATACCGATATGGTTTGGCATGTTCCGATCCGATACCGACCGATACCAAATATTGACCGATGCCGACATTGAGGGTCTTTGTTAGTTAGATATTACATATGTTAGAGTTATTTAGAAAATATATGTTGGTATCCTACTACTAGTTAGTATATTGGGATAAGGATACTAGAAGTATAAGATAGTCGGTTAGATGGTTAGTAATAAGTTAGTGTCTAGAATTAGGTTAGTAGATATAAGTTAGATAGCTTATATGTTAGATGGTAGTGTATTAGAGTGTGTGTTTCGATATGATAGTTTAGAGTTTAGATAGATATATATTGGATATGTATAGTATCTTAGTTTTAGAGATTAAGTTAGATATTCATAAATTAGAGTTAAGATACTTGGTAACTTGAGATACCAAGTAGTATATTAGAATATGTTGGTTAGTTAGAGATGTGAGTTAGCTAGTAGATGTTAGAATTAGTGTATAGATAGATGTTAGAATTTATATTGATAGTTAGATAGATGGTTAGAAGTTAGATATTAGAGTGATATGTTTGTATCTTAGGATTCAAATGTTGGTAGCTTAGGATATTGGTTTTACCTTCACCATTAAGGTAAAGTGGTTTACCCTATTGTAGGCTAAGGCATTGGGTTTACCTTATTAGGGTAAGGTATTGGGTTACCTTATTAGGGTAAGGTATTGGGTTACCGATATTGTGAACCTAGGTTGAAAGCAAAATAAGATTGTAAAAGCATGTAAAAGAATCTGATACTACCGATAATTATTTGTTTTCCAATACCAAAAAATCCGATACTCCGATCCGAAACTGCCGATACTACCGATATCGCCGATATCCTATTTCTTAAACTAGGGTTTGTCATATCGCCGATACTACTCATTGTATTTGTACCTCGTGCTGCCCTGCGCGCGCCACCCCCGCCGCCCTCCGCTGCCCCGGAGCGCGCTGCCCCCCCGCCGCCCCCCGCAGCCCCGCGCGCGCCTGCACCCCTCCCACCCCCCGCCGCACCTCCCACCCCCCCGCCGCCCCCCCAGCCCCGCGCTGTCCCGCGCGTGCCACCCCCGCCGCCCCCCCCCCCCCCCCCCGTTGCCCCCCGCTGCCCCCCCACCGCAGCCCCGCGCTGCCCCACGTGCGCCACCCCCGCAGTCTCCGTCGCCCCCGCAGCCCACAACACCCCCGGCAGCCCACGACACCCACGACCACCGAGAGAGAGTGAGAGAGAGAGAGAGATTACCTTTGGGAGAGAGAGAGGAGAGGTCGCCGATTACCTCCGCGGGAGAGAGAGAGAGATGAGAGAATAAAATTTGGGGGGAATGAAAAGTTTCTCCGTCGTTTCAATTTAAGTCTGGGCCCTTTATTTAGCGACGGATAAAATCCGTCGCTAGGCCGTTGCTATTTTTGCTACTTGCCGACGGAATATCCGTCGCTACGTTGTCGAAGAATTGTCCCGCCATTTCCCTCAACAATTCCCACCAAATAATCGACTGCATAGCGACGGCTGCTTATCCGTCGCTATATCTCCGACGTCCTAGTGACGGATGAGCGACATTTTCTCTCCCTTAAAATAAAATAAAAATTGTATCGTCTTGTCGTCGGTACGCTGTCGGTTATTTGTCGCAAATCCGTCGCTAACGTCGATGGAAATTTTCCGTCGCTAATGTGCCGTCGCTAATTTACTGTATTTTGGTAGTGAACATTGAAGAAAATAGAGAGAAAAGAGGCAAGAGTGCCATTACAACTTTGGGAGAGAAGAAGGAGGATTGAAGGCCGTTTTCGAAGGTGGATTGTGTTCGGATTATCTCTACTCGTCGTCTTTGTTCTTCGTAGCCTTGTAATCAATTATTCTTGCTTTCAAGTGTTGTGGGGATCCGTATTGGATCGAAAGAAGTTTGTAGAGGGTGTACTCCTTTATTTCATTAGTGAAGGCTTCTCAATGGTTGGACTCCGATCGTCCCGTGGTTTTTTTTGCAAGGGTTTTTTACGTCAAAAATTCTCTGTGTCTGCGTGGATTATGTTTTGTGTTTGGTTTGTGCGTTGTATTGCTCGGTTCTCCCGCAGGTACTCTCTAGTTTGGGAAAATATTTTCGCGCTTCTTTCCCAACACTAAGTATATAAGATTGGACTTACCTCTTCAATATAAGTGATTTATTCCTTCTTCTATTCCTAGAGTAATTCGTGCTGATAACATTTTGTAAAGTAGCGAGATGGAGATAGAGAACGGAGGAAATTGTTGCTTCATTCACATATCAATCAACTAGAGAAGAGACCTTTATATAAGCTTGCAATTGAAGTTAATATCATAATGACAATTAAGAGAAGAAGTACCGAAAGACATAGGTTATGGATAACTAAGAGACATATGCTACGGACACCAACTAATTATGATGGACCATCCATATTTACAACAACTTATGATGTTATTTAATTAACTAGTATGGAAAAAAAATAACACAATTGAATGCTTATTAGTTGGTTAGTTGATAAACTAATAAATGGATATATAACTCAACAAAAGGCCCCAAGTTTGATACTAGCAAGTCTCATTTTTTTAGTGGTTTTGTTAACATCTGTCCAAAGGACACATGTTACATACATTTATGAATATGTAATTTATATTGGTACTTTTACCGGCATATTTATCAATGCACCTTACACTTAAAACGAGTATTGATAAATGTGAAATGTGTATTTCTAAATGTGCTTGTCGGAATACCAACATAAAATACCAATCCATCAATATGTTAACATTTGCCTTAGGGTACATGTTAAAAAAAATCCATTTTTAGTTGTATGCAAAATATATATATATATATATATATATATATATATATATATATATATATATATATATATATATATATATATATATATATATATAATATGAAGAAGATGGGAAAATAAATTATAAGAAAAATTAATTAGGAGGCTGGAAGGGGACACGAGGCGTGGCTTTCATTTCAATCATTTCCTCATCCAAATGATTGTTAGTTTTTTTACGGTGTCCGGCATAAAGTTTGGGACTTTTTATGCACACTGCATTATATGTCTTTTAGATCCATTGTGTCCAATTTCTACCATAAATGGAAAAAAAAATACGCTCCCATGACTCGATCAACTGATCTTTTGCCACCCAGTCAAAGCTTTTAGGGCTCTCTCTGCTGACCATAAGGGTCACTCTGGTTCGCCCAAATGATTGTTAATTGTGTAGCATCCATGAAGCCTGGCTACATTTTGGCCACAAGAATATATGTAACAATATAATCATATACGGAGAAGGATCATTGTTATTAGTCTTAGGAAGGGGACATTGTGTATGGACTAGTACCATGTGTGATTCTACTTATTATGAATGAGCAATAGTTTGGTCCATGTACATTAGACTATAGTTGATCAATATTCCTCCTAAAGATGCACTTTCACATGACTTAGATGCCATATATCTAATGCATTGTGACCCTAAGCAAAAATTACGATATTATTAGGAAGTAATTTAGTCCATGTACAATATTTTAGATTAAAATTGATGTACTGATCTGATTGTCAATGTTAATCCTCCTGAAAATTCACCTGAAGATTTTTTTGTAGCATGTAAAGGTCTTCTCTTCGTGAAGGTTCAACAAAGCCACTGGCCATCAAGCATTGCTTGTTCTCTTTCTTGAGTCTATATACTACATCAATGCAAACTTCTAGTAGACATGTAGTTAAAGAACTCTACGTCATCTTTCCAAGTTGAATTCATGGACACCACTTCAACAAAGGAGACACGCTATCAAAGCATTGCAACCATTGCATTCCATATATACTTGGATTCAGATAGTCAATGGAGCAAAACAATCACGTGCTGATTGAACCTTCATCGTTGCACTCTCCAAATCTTTTTCGTATTTATTGGAGTTATTTTTGTAGTTACATATTTAATTAGTAGTGGAAAGTTGTAATAGAATTCTTTAAACAGATACAAGCTTTTAAAGAAGAGATTTGTGATCTTCTTATTAAAATATAATGGCGACTATGTTGGAGACAGGCCTTCTTCACCGAGAAGGTGGTGGTACAATCCGACATCAAGAGCATCGGGATAACTGTCAAAGTATTGTTTATCGAATTCAACCAACAAGTGTCGGAGCGTGCACTCTCTAGAGGCTTTGCAAGACGTAAAAGTGTTGCTGCAAAAACAAGTCTCCTTGGACAAAACCAATGCCTTAGCCTTTGCACAGGATGCGGCTAAAGAAAGAGCCGAACCCATGCAGTTGACTCCTTTGGTCGATAATCTCCAAGTCCTCGTTGGTTCTGTTGAGGACACTCCTCACAAAATCATAGTTTAAGTCCCTCGAGACCCTTTGTTAGCAATCACCCGAATAAATAAAACTCGCACTATATGCAAAAAAATGTCATATATTTCAGAAACGTATAATAATTACGTACTTTTAGAAGATTCGAATTCGTTTGCGAATTTTAAACATGTGACATTTTAAACATGTTCTATACGAATTATTGACAAATTTGGCAAAAAAAAAACTTGGTGGCAACATGTTTAATTAACTAAATTTGACCATCTGTTTAAGTATGTGAAGTTTCTAACCTCAGTATTTCCGTTTGACAAATATTTGGCCAAAAATTTTAATTCACGGAATCACGGTGATTCGGGTAGGATTCCTTTTAGAAGGAGAGGTCTTGAAGAGCCAAGTCCATGGCAATCGCCAACTCGAGACTACTTCATTCAATCCTACATCGGTGGATAATCAAAGGGCAGTTACAAATCAAGTCCTGAGCCTATGATTCTCAATTTCTCTCGGAGGAAGGAACCCGGTTCCATCTTCTACAACTTCTGGACAGAAACCTAGCGAAAATTCTCAAGAACACAAATTAAGAGAACGAAAATAACTTGAATCGCAACTCAACAGAGCTTTAATCCAAGTGAAAAATCACGGAAATCTAGAAAAAAATTGAGAAAAAATGAGAAAGGTATTTTACTTGCAGTGTGTCGATTTATACTCGTATATTTTTTGTCGGTCTGGATATTTTTCGGTTGCCAAACAAGGCTCGAGACTAGAAGGTTTCTTCGCAACCAAAGGGCTGCTAAAACTTCCCGTTCCCGCAGAACCATATCTGTTCAGCGTCATGGCGGTCTTGACAAAAGAATCCAGTATGATGTCTAAGACCGTCAAGAACAGTTTATACCATATCACGCAGGAAATTGCCTTCCAGCATCAACTCTAGAGTCCAATGTGGGAAATTAGGTTTTTTTCTCATGGAACTAACCACCTTTGTGTTTTTTTCTTTTCTTTTTTTAGATGCTGGGCGATACGTACGAAGCTTTGTACACGCTGCATTGAATGTCGGTTGGGTCAACTGTCCCCCAACTCCCACCAAATAAATTGAAGGAATAATACGTCCACGTGACTCGATCCACTGATCTTCCGTCATCTAGTCAGGGTCTTATGCCTCTCCTCAGTAACCACAAAAGCCACTCGAGTTTGATTTTGTGTTAATTCTACTTTCCCGAGATTTGTTGTTGACTAATTTTACGCCGTCCTCTCCTGCAGAGGGGTAGTTGTCATGCTCCCATGCATCAAGGCATCCAGTCGTGGAATGACAAAATAAATGAAGATTGGATCGCGCAGATCGATTTACTAACGGTCATCCCGTACGTCGCTGATTTATGGGGTATATATCTAGACAAATGATCACCTATTTCTCCATTAATTGTCCAGTTTCAGGTACATCTTGGAGAAGCTTACAACCAGTCTATAATCTCTTACAACAATCACCCTCTGTTAATGATTTTGTGGCGAGCATTCTTACTAGTGGAGATCAGGATATAGCTAGTTTTAACCTAATGTGGGCAATTTGGAAGGCAAGAAATGCAGCCATCTTTAATCAGAAGTACGTGGACGTCGATAATATTATCAGTTCTGCGAGAACACTGTGAGATGAACATGATAATATTTCTCCTATCAACAACTGCTTGGCAAACCATTCCCCTTGTTCCTGTAAATGAGTCATGGCAGCCGCCACCACCACCCGATTTCTGGAAAATTTAACTTCGACGGAGCATTCGTTGGACGATAAGATGGGAGGTGCAGCGATACTACGTGATACCAATGGATTATTTGACAGCGCTTTATCCTCTTTCCAGGAAGGCGGATCTCCGGATATATTGGAAGCTGAAGGCTTAGGCCTTCGATTGGCTCTCGAGCTTTGTGCGTCATGTTATTGAAGATTCTCGACAAGGCCTATCATGATTTAGCTAATTTGTACTCTGAAATTTTTCATTGCACCATCAAAAGCACGTCGATCAACCTCCTTTAAACGATTCTTTTCTATTGTACCAGCAAAAGGAACATATCAATCGTCGATCATGTTTGTCGGAAGAAATCCCGAATTTAGGATTCGAGAATAAGAAAATGAAGAACGGTAATGAAACGAAATAAGGCAATATTTCTAGCGGGTGAGCTTCTCCCAATTATGTATGGTAGTAGAATAGGATCATGACTTGTCTGACCAACACTCCACCTTTTTGCTCAGTTATATCATTATGGACATGACAACAAATTCTATTATGATCTTTTGTTTTTGCACCGAAGTCATATAACAAATAAAGCTCTTAAGAAAGCCATCAAAGAGCTGAAGCAAATGATAGATCAATTCCATACTCAACAACGTGTACATGCTGGGAATAACGTTCCTCCTACTTCGACAACTAATCAGAATCAATGAACCGGGGTTGCTAATACCAGTGTTTCAATAGCTCATCAGAGTGAACCGGAAGTGGTCAATGCCAATGTTGAGCAAAGAAATTTGTGAACAGTACTGACTCGACTAGATTCCCCCATGCAATGGAAAAGTTCAGGAAAGTTGGGGTTGTCCGTCCTGTTGGAAAAAAAACGCGGAAACCTTTTCCCAAACTAGAGAGTAACTGCGAGAAAATCGAACAATACAACGCACGAACCAAAACACCAAAACAAACCATGCAGACACAGAGAATTTTTGACGTGAAAAATCATTGCGGGAAAAACCACGGGACGATCGGAGTCCAATCCTGAAAAGTCTTCACTAATGAAATAAAGGAGTACACATCTACAAACATCTCCCGATCCAAATCAGATCCCTACAACACTTAGAAGCAAGAATAATGATCACAAGGCTACGAAGAACAAGGATGACGAGTAGATATTACCCGAACACGATCCTCCTTCGAAAATGGCCTTCAATCCTCCTTCTTCTCTCCCAAAGTTGCAATGGCACTCTTGCCTCTTTTCTCTCTCTTGTTCTTCAATGTTGTGTTGTGATTAGGGTTAGGAATAACCATGTATAAACCCCCTAATTCGCAGCAAAATCTGGACCGTAGGATACGATCCAATGGTGATCAATCACCCTAAAAAACGCTTCAGCCCCGACGACACAGAGTTCGGCCAGAACTCTGTCCTGGGACAGAGTTCGGCCAGAACTCTGTGTTTGGCAACCAGCAAGGTTCTGGAACCAGAACACAGAGTTCGGCCAGAACTCTGTCCTGGGGCAGAGTTCGGCTCGAACTCTGCCCCCTCCTTTCAGCAGCTCCTTTGGCAGCTCCCAAGTATCTCCGTCATCTCCAACTGGCCTCATCACCTTTCCGAGCTTCTCTGACACACAGACGGTGCTCGTCGCACTCCGGGATCTTCTACACATAGGTTGGGAACCCCACCCACTCCAACAAATCTTTCCCTTCATAACTAGGTTGAGGAGGTCGTCATCCGGACGATCTGCCTGCAGTACTCAAACTTCCTCCTCGGTAGAACCTTCGTGAGCATGTCTACTCCATTGTCATCAGTATGAACATTCTCAAGCGCCGCGTCCTTCTTCTCAACCACATTCCGTATCCAATGATACCGAGTCTCGATGTACTTGGATCGACTATGAAATGTTTGGTTCTACACAAGGTGATTACCACTCTGACTGTCGCAAAGCAAAGTATACTGTTCTTGCTTCAGCCCCATTTCCTGCAACAGCTTCTTCATCCACAACAGCTCCTTGCAAGCCTTCGTCGCCGTAATGTATTCCGCCGCCGTCGTCGACAAAGCAACACATCTGCAACCACGACTGCCACGATACCGCTCCTCCGACAAACATCATCACATAGTCCGAAGTCGATCGTCTCGTGTCTACATCTCCAGCCATATCAGCGTCGGTATACCCAACCAACTTCGGCTCGTCACCACCAAAAGAAAGTCTCCAATCGGCAGTGCCCCGAAGGTATCGTAGAATCCACTTGACCGCACTCCAATATACCCTTCCAGGATTTGAAAGATACCTGCTAACAGTGCCAACTGCATGAGCGATGTCTCGTCTCGTACACACCATAGCATACATAAGACTTTTCACAGTTGAAGCATGTGGAACCCGCTCCATATCTTCTTTTTCGTCCTCGGTAGATGGACACTGCTCCTCACTGAACTTAAAGTGGGCCGCAAGGGGACAACTCACTTTTTTCGATCCGTCCATACCGAAACGCTGAAGTACCCGGTGAATGTACTTCTTTTGGGACAAATATTGTAGCAGCTTGGACTCTCTTTCTCTCTCGGCTGATCTCCATCCCAAGAATAGTCTTCGCTGCGTCCAAATCCTTCATAGAAAAGGCTGCGCCCAGTTGGTGCTTCAACTCCGCTATCCTAGTGGCATTCCGATCCACTAATAGCATATCATCAACATAGAGCAATAAAATGATAAAATCATCCTCGGCAAAATACCTCACAAATACACAGTAATCCGACGTCGTCGTACATAACTATGCTCCCTCGTAAACGACTCGAACTTCCTGTACCACTGCCTCGGAGCCTGCTTCAGACCATACAAGCTCTTTCTCAACCGGCAGACCAAATGTGACATGCCCTTCTCACAGAATCCCTCTGGCTGCTCCATGTATAACTCCTTCTCAAGATCACCGTAGAGGAATACCGTCTTCACGTCCATCTGCTCGACCTCCAAGTCGAGACTGGCTGCTAATGCTAGCACCATCCGAATAGACGAATGCTTGAAGACGGGCGAAAAGATCTCATCATAATCTACGTCTTTCAACTGACCGTAGCCTTTAACTACCAGCCTCGCTTTGTATCGAGGGCGAGTAGTATCATCCGTCTGCCTCACTCTAAACACCCATCGATTCTTCAAAGCCTTCTTGCCCTTTGGCAACCGCACCAGCTGGAATTGACGTGTAAGGAACTCATCTCCTCCTACATAGCCTCCATCCACTCCTGTCTGTGTTCGGCATACCCCAAGAAGATTGCCTTCGTAGTCCTTGTCCCCAGCTTCTGAATCTTCAGATCTGGGAACTTCACATAAGCCAGACACCCCCACACTCGAATGACATTCAAGTTAGGTCTGACTTTGAACCAGAGTTCATGAGGAGTTATGTCAGAAGTTGCATAAGGCACTCAATTTAGAATGAAAGTGGCCGTTAATACAGCTTCTCCCCAGTAGCATTTTGGAAGACCTGCAGTTAGCAGCATTGAGTTCATCATTTCTGTCAACGTTCGGTTCTTCCTCTCTGCTACTTCCGTTAGATTGAGAAGAATACGGAGCAGTAGTCTCGCAGATGATTCCTTGTTCTTTACAGAACGATGCAAATTCATGAGACCGATATTCTCCGCCTCGATCACTTCTCAACCTCTTGAGTTGTTGTCCAGTTTGCCGTTCAGCTTCAGCCCTGAACTCCTTGAACTTCTCGAATGCTTCGTCTTTGGATTTGAGCAAGTAGACGAATGCGTATTTAGAGAAGTCATCGATGAAGGTTATGAAATACTTCATTCCGACTTTTGTAGAGAATTGTTTGCGGTCACGGATATCGGAGTGAACCAACTCCAGAAGATCTGTGCTTCGATTGACCCGATGAAAGAGTTTTCTAGTGATCTTTCTCTGAGCACATACTTCACATTTCTCTACCTTATCTCCACACTTGGAGATAAGTCCTGGACTAGACATTTTGTTTATTCTTTTACAATGAACATGTCCTAGCCTATTATGCCACAACTCAAGAGAGTAATCAGAAAGAGCGATTGCATTGATATTATCAGACTGGTTTATAAGCTGAATTTTAAACATCCCTTCGGTTTGATAAGCCTTTTCGAAGTATGTTTCCTTATTGGATATCATCATCTGACCAGCATGAATGTCCATCCTCAAGCCTGCGTTGCTAAGCAGACTCCCAAAGATCAGATTCTTGGCAATCACCAGAACATGCTTTACTCCTTGGAGCGTCAGAGTGTTCCCGGAAGTGAGTTTCAGCTCCACAGTCCCGATCCCCAGAACTTCAGTTTGGGCCTGGTTCGCCATGACAACCTTTTCAGAAGTTGGCTAGTACGTGAAGAACCATTCTCTTCCAGAACAGACGTGGCAAGTCGCACCGGTGTATATCCACCAGTCAGAGTCAGCCCCCACAGTTGTGACCTGAGCGATTATAGCAACGAGGTTAAAAATCAAAGAAACCTTACTAGGCTCACCTTTCTCTGATTGTTTGGACTTGGATCTGCATTCATTCTTGTAGTGGCCTTTCTTACCACAATTGAAGCAAGTCACGTGGGACTTGGAATTCTGTTGCTTGAATGAAGGACCCTTCACTTTCAGATTAGTGGAGTCCTTCTTTTTGTGATGAGAAACCACCTGCTTTCCCTTGGGCTCTCTCGTCTGTACCAGATTGGCCTTGGCCAACTGTTTGGACAGAGTGTCCATCTTCTGTTGAGAATGCATCTCGTCCTCAATATGAATCTCTTGAAGGAGATCTTCCAAGCTGATATACAGCTTCTTCCGGTGCATTCTTGCATAGAATGTACTCCATCCTGCGGGAAGTTTAGAGACAATCCCTCCAACGACAAACTTGTTGACAAGGGGCATTTTCTCGTCTTCTAGTTTCTGGCACAGCTTCAAGAACTCTTTTACCTGAGGCAGCATAGCATTCTCGTCTTCGAAGAGCCACTTGTGGTACTTCTTAACAATGAAGATTTTTGATCTATTGTCGTCGTCTTCATACAGCTTTTCCAAGGACTCCCAAATATCCCTGGCAGAAGGATTCTTGGAGTATGACTCTGCCAGGAAGTCCTCCATAGCATTCAGAATCAATGGCCTACAAAGACTATTGTCCCTTCTCTATTTGGTCAATTTGACTTGTGCAACAGCAATGGCATCTGCTGTACCACCTTCTGGAATCGTTGGTTCAGTCTCAATCAGCACATGATCGACATCCACCAATTGTAGATTGAGGGTGATTTTCTTCTTCCATATATGAAAGTGTTCTCCGTCGAACTTCTCCAGTTTATTAAAGCTGGTATCGAGTAGAGAGGCACGAGAGTTTTCCATTGTGATGGTCTAGCTTTGAGATTGTTAGAACCGGGGCACAATATTTTCAATGGAAAACCGAATGAAACAGTTGTAAGAATAACGTTCCAATGCAACACTTCTAGGAAGGTGCACAACCAGAGATCCTAGAAGGATTCTGGAATACGAAAATCTAAGAAAATTTCGTATATGTAGCAAACGATAGCAGTGCTTCTAAAAAGAATGTACTAATCGAAATGTTAAAGGCATCAGTAAAGGTGACAGGCGATTGATGGAAAGGTGGTGTCCTACTGGGATGTCAAAAACACCAGTGCTCAAAGCTAGATCCGCCCACATGGTCAGCTTCCAGGAACCAGCAAGTTCGAGTGAACTCTGGAACGCTCTGGAAAATGCTCTAAGATGAACTGCTCGGAACGATAAGGACAGAAAAAGAATACTCGAGTTGCTGTTGAAGGTGCTGGAACTCCAGTGGCTCGAGGAACTCTCTCTTCTCTTTTTCTGGAATTTTCAGAATGATAATTCTCTATTTGTCGAGAGAGAAGTGAGGCCCTGAATATATAGCTACTGCTATAACCACTCAGATCCGCAATATGCGCCATGAAATAACGTCAGATCCACCATTTCAGGATCAGTTATCGCATATTACGGATCAGTTTGAATGAGGACAGCCACTACCTGTGCACATTGCGCCAATGAACGAGTTGCGCGTGAGCCTACAGCCGCATTGCGCATGCGGAGGCGCAACTGGCGCAACTTGCGCAACTTGCTCACTGGCGCAACTTGCGCACCTTTCTCACTGGCGCAACTTGCTCAATGGCACAACTTGCGCGCAACCCAGCGCAGCCAACAAAACGCCACATTACGCCCATGAGTCCGAGCCCGAGTCGCTAAGCCTCTACGGGGCTTAGCTCCAATGGAAATTAATTTCCCAAGAGTAAAAAGCATGAATGTTTTTCTTGGAGCCTTATCCTTACCTCTTTGGTAAAATCACCCACATGATTCCCTCCTTAGGGTCACCACCCCATGTACATATCCCAACAACACATACTCATATATATGTTGAGATAACTCATGGTGTTTTTTCAATGTGGGACTAAACTTTACAAAGTATGTTGAGATGAAGCTCTCTTCATGTCAAGGGGCAAGAGCACCAACACTTGTCTATTATGTTAAACATGTTTGCTTTACCAGAAGCATCGAATCCCTAGTAATGCCACCAACTTTTTCAACCAAGTCTTCGAACTCATTAAGTTAACTCGGATGAACAATCCCTAATGGATTTAATTCAACTATATATCACGTCTTTCATACCTCTGATAGTCCATTCATATCCCACAAATAGGATTAGGGATATTCGTTTCCATGTTAACACTAAACCTCTAACGAATAATTCATTCATCCCCCCAGCAAATCGTGAGAAGATATCCAATTCATTCCCCATCAAATCGGGAATTTTCTTTCCCGAATAGAGTTTGACACTATCATGTCCTTAATACCTCTTATAATTAGGTTTTTTTTTTTGTCTATATCATTCGTATTCACTATCCATAATTAGCCACAAGTACTATTCCATGGACAATGTGGCCGCTACAAATTCCCTAGTAGAATTATCTTTATGTCATCTAGACTGCTACAGTGAGACTAACAAACATGCAATTGGCTTTTGTCACCACATCCATACCTCTGACAAAGTCCACCATAAATTCCTATCTCCAAATTGCAGCAGGTTTAGGGATTCATATTTCTAATTCCCAACATTATTAGGAATAACTGTTTGTCATGTCTATATTAATTCATCAGCAACATTATTAGGAATAACTTGTGAACGCTTAATTTGCTGGAAGCGGTTAGCTCCCATGGGAGCTGATCATCGCTGGAAGTAGCCTTTCAATGGGAATTGAATAACTTTTGGGAAAAGTATACTTTTGGTCACTGAATGTTTGCCTCACCAAAGTTTTAGTCACTCAAAGATATTTTCCAAAAATTTAGTCACTGAATGTTTGGCCATCCAAAAAAATGGTCACTCTGTTAAATTGTTATTTGTTTTATTAACATTTTTTGTTGACATGGCATGTTATGTGCCATGTCAGTCATTAAGTATGACCTAGCACATTTACGTGGGCTATTTTTGGGTTTTATTTTTCAAAAAAAATTGTTTGGGTATTAAGTTTTTAAAAAAAATGAAATATCATGTCATAAACATTGAAACATGACACATAACTTAATACCCAAACGAATTTTTTTGCAAAATAAAATCCAAAAATAACCCACGTAGATGTGCCACGTCATACTTAACAACTGACATGGCACATAACATGCCATGTCAACAAAAATCGTTAATAAAACAAACAACAATTTAACAGAGTGACCATTTTTTTGGAAGACCAAACATTCAGTGACTAAATTTTTGGAAAATATCTTTGAGTGACTAAAACTTTGGTCAGACAAACATTCAGTGACCAAAAGTATACTTTTCCCAATAACTTTTGGAACCAGCCTTCCAACAGGATATCAACAGCCCGAACAATACAAGCCAGAGGCTATAAATAACTTAGCGACTAGATGATTCAGGGTCTTCCCTCCATGAGAATTCTATTGGCCTCCAAGTAAACGTCTTCTCTTCGTAACCACGAAGCCACTAGCCATCAAGCAGCACTTGTCTTCTTCCTTGGTCTACTACATCTGTACAAACCTCTAGTAGATGTGTTGTTGAAGAACTCTAGTCATCTATCTAGATTGAATTTTTGGACACCACATATTGCATCCCGTTCTTAGATTTAGATAGTTAATGGAACGAAGCAATCACCACATATTGCATCCCGTTCTTTTTGTAATTACATCCCGTGTACGAAGTTGTAATAGAATTCTTTAAACAAATACAAGTTTTGAAAAAGATATTTGCACTCTCTTTTTCTTACGAAAACATCTCTCTCTCTCTCTCTCTCTCTCCCTCTCTCTCTCTCTCTCTCTCTCTCAATATATTTCCATTTAGTCCCACAAAAAGTAGCAAAGAATATTTTTCGTGGACTAGCTGCAGATAAAACTGTAAGTTACTGCCAACGACAGTATAGATTATGCTAACTTCTACAAAGAAATATAAGACATACATAGGACTGAAAGGATGGACGAAAGATCTCAATGTACATGGCTTCATAGATTGCTATTTATTAGTCTTTTGATATCGTGGAAATGTTAGCGAAAGTAATAAATAACCTTTTAAGGCATGCATGTTGAGATGATTCAGGGTCTTCCCTCCACGAGAATTCTATTGGCCTCTAAGTAAATGTTTTCTCTTCGTAACCACGAAGCCACTAGCTAGCCATCAAGCAGCGCTTGTCTTCTTCCTTAGTCTACTACTACAAACCTCTAGTAGATGTGTTGTTGAAGAACTTTACGTCATCTATCTAGATTGACTTTTTGGACACTACATATTGCATCCTGTTCTTAGATTTAGATAGTTAACGGAACGAAGCAATCACGCACCTGCCGAGCCTTCACCGTTGCGCTCTCTAGATCTTCTTCTTGTTTGTTGGAATTCTTTTTGTAATTACATACTTAATTAGTGCGAAGTTGTAAAAGAATTCTTTAAACAAATACAAGTTTTCAAAAAGATATTTGCAATCTCTTTTTCTTACTAAAACACCTCTCTCTCTCTCTCTCTCTCAATATATTTCCATGCATTTAGTCCCACAAGAACTTGGGAAGAATATTTTTCGTGGATTAGCTGTAGACAAAACTGTAACTTTAGTTACTACCAACGACAATATAGATTATGCTGACTTCTATAAAGAAATATAAGACATATACATAGGACTAGAGGGATGGACGAAAGATCTCAATGTACATGGCTTCATAGACAGCTATTTATTAGTCTTTTGCTATTGTGGCAACGTTAGCGGAAGTAATAAAGCGTAGCCTCTTAAGGTATGCACACTACAAGAAATTTTGCTTATAGTTACGACAAAGATCAGTCACTAATATATATTAATAGTGACTGAATTTTGTCAGAAATGATATTAATGACAGACTAATCACATGAGTAACAGAGTTAGTGTCAGTCACTACTACGAGCGACACTAATACTACTAGTGACGGACGAATTCCTAAATCCGTCACTATAATTGGACATGCCACGTAGATTAGTATTTATCTTTCAATATAAAAAATATTTAATAATTATTACTAACTAATTAGTCAGTTACTATTGTTGGGTCATTAATAATTATTACTAACTAATAAGTCAGTCACTATTGTTTGGTCAAAAATAATATTATTACTAACTAACACGTCAGTCCCTAATGTTGGGCCATTAATAATTATTTCTAACTAATAAGTCAGTCACTATTGTTTGGTCATTAGTAAAATTATTACTAATTATTAGGTCAGTCATTAATGTTGTGTCATTAATAAAATTATAATTTTTTTGAATCACATTCCTAATTGTTTGATATGTCATTAATAATATAATAAATCGGTCATTACTACTTGATCCATAAGTAGAAGCTAATTTCCTTCCACCACATTCTGCTAAAATCACAATTTCTTCATCCAAAATGGTATAAGTGGATTCTTATTAAAAATTTGAAGCCAAAAATAATATATTCACCAGATTAGACAACAACCCAAAAATAAAATATACTCCAAAACAAATTTAAGTCTGCTATTAACAAACAAAAAAAATTCTACATGAACACAATTGATGCTCTAAATTGTAATGAAGAAACATGATAAATCACTCGATTTTGCGTCACACCAAGCCCTTGACCACGTACTCGATTTCTTGTCTTCGGATCCATTGCTTGGACATATGCTCTTTGTCGCAATTCAAACGTCTCATGTCAATAAAATGATAGTCACGTTCCTACGCAAATAAATCTAAAAAACTGTAGAAACAAACAAATTAATGAATATAAAAACAGCATAAATAGGAAAAAAAAATTATGGTTAGGATTTTAAAATTTACTTGAGTCGATGGGATTTTCTCCCTGGAACCGATGGGATCTCCTCCCTGTACGAGAAGCGGTGGAAAAGGATTGAACTCCACTGACCTATAGTGGTGGAAGAGAGTTCAACTCCGCTGACCTCTCTAGATGAGCACCTTTAAAACAAAACAAAAAATTATTAGAGGAGGAGGAGATGAGTAAATAATGGAAGAGATGAGATAATTACAAGGAAAAAAAAATCCTCATGATCACCTAGAGAAGGATGAGAGGAGGAGGAGGAGGAGAGGAAGAGAAAATTTTAGAGGAGTAAGTATATAGAGGAGGAGAGGATCATAAACCATTTATGATCAAATATTTTGCAAAAGGAAAAAAATGATGTCACGGGTGAGAAAAAAGTGGTGTCCAATTTTCCAATCCCGCTAACTCGGTCCCATAAATCTTTAAAATTAGTAGATTATTTTTTCTTGTTAAATTTATTATTTAATATTAAACTATTTTTCTTTCAGTGACTGATTTAGAAGTCCCTAATATTTTTTATGAAACATATTGAAATTTTTCACGTCTATATTCTCCTTTAATGATTAAATAAAGTTTAGTGACTGCATAGTCCGTTACCATTAAATATTTATTCTGTCGAAAATAGTATTACTAACGTTTTCCTTAATCCGACACAATTAATTTTTTAATAGTGATTGAATATTCATTCCGTCACTGACTTCCGTCACTATAAGCAAAATTTCTTGTAGTGGCATGAGATCTTTTGCCCATATATTTTTGTCATATATTTTTTGTTATATATTTATTGTGCCCTGTCGATTCATGAGATGAAGAACATAAATTAAATTGATTGCAGAAGCGTACCTGAATCCATTGCTAGACTTGATGGATGTTGAAGCGATCGTCTCTTTATTGGGTTCGATCTTCCAACCCGCTACGGCCCTTAATAACAAAGATGAAATCTTTGTTCCTCTCTTTGTTGATGGGGATACAGAAGAGAATAGAGAAAACCCTCTCTTGGTGGTCGTATGAGTTGGGGACCATAATCCTAATGAATACACATATATATAGATATGTGTGTTGTGATATTTCTAATTTGGCCCCTCATCAAATTAGAATTATCTCCGGTATCTACACATTAATTCCATGACAATTATACCTTTAAGCCAATTTTTCAAATAGACCACTTTAATTTGGCTTAATTATTTAGATAGCCCAAACATAATTAATTTTACATGTGTGGCCCCATAATTATTGAATAATTCCAACAATCTCCCACTGGGCCACATATGTAACCTTATAATTGTGTTAACCTTAGTGAGCTCATAAATTGCTATCTTAATCCTTAGGGTATATCCGGACAATCTCGTCCATTAACCATATCAACATAGCATCAAAGCGGCCTTCGTCACATATCAATGGTCACATATACCAATATAGCTAAACGACATAGATCAATCATGGATGCGTAGCATGAAAATTACACGCAATGTGATCAATACATGTCTATTTCCAACTGGTCCTCCTTAACTTTAATGAGATCAATACTTTAACATAATGAAAACAGAATGAACTGAATTTTCATATATCTGATCAGATAAATATCCAAATTACTTTAATACATAAATGTGTCCAAAACCAAATAGCACCCAAATACATAAAATACAAACTCCCACTATATTGTCATATTCTTAATTAACACACATATGAGCAGTATGCTCATGAAAGACCCTGGGTGATAATGCTTTTGTGAGCGGATCCGCTAACATGGAGTTTGTCCTAATGTGCTGCTATATGGACACTATAACCATTCTGAATTCTTTCCTTCACAACTAGAAACTTTATGTCAATATCCTTTGACTTATACAAGTTTCTGTTGTTATTGGAATACAGTACTGCTAATTTATTGTCACATCATAATTTCATGTGGTCTTTCAACACCGTACTGTAGGCGCAGTCTTGTGACAATTTTGCAACCATATACCCTGAATAGATATCCCACAGCATGTTTATTGTCACGACCCGCACCCTAGAGTAAGGGCACGAGACGTGGGTACGTCCAGCCTACGCCGCAGTGTCGGCGGTAGAACGCTGTCCTATGTCTCAACATCTAACAGTTAAAGGTAATAAGCAGTTATACTCCCCGAATGGGGGTGACATAACAGAATATATCTCAATCACAGCTAAGGTAGAACATAAATAAGATAGAATGATAATAGATGATAATATCCAGGAAAGAAACATCATGGAGGTACAAACCAGAATTCTAAGTGTCTATAAATAAATACATGTCCAAATCTCTGAAATCCAAATACAGTAATCCAAGTAAAGTAAAGACAATCCTAGTCTAAGAGAGTGTCATCTACTGCTAGTGGATCCTGCTGCTGGTCCAAGTCCAGGCACTCGTCTAGTGTAGCACCGTAGTAGGTAGGGCAGAACGCCTCAGCCTCGTCCTCTGTAATATTTCAATAGGTCCAGTCAGGACAGGAGCGAGCACAGTACATCTCAATAAATCATAGCAGGTCAGGATATATAATCATGCTAGAGAGTAAGATACAAGAAACTGAAGAATAACATGATAAACAGAAAGACTGTAAATAAATAGCTATAGTATATAGAGAACTAACAGTGTCTAGTGATTCAGAGCACAAGATGGTTATGTAAACGGCACGATGTTATACACGAGTAATCTACAGAGGTTGTACACGAGTAATCTACTGGTTTGGATACATAACCACTTCTACTCCCCCGCCCCAATCAATACACAAGGATCTGGCTAAGTTATGTTATTATACACGAAGGTCACGTAAATACATGATTATACACGATTTCATACGTTTCGTACACAAATGTCACAAATACAAGGAGTACACGATGTTCACGATAAAGTACACGAACACGAAATACTCGATGTATCCGCTAAGGGGAAAATATCGCCCAACAAGATCCATATAGTACTAATTCGTGCTTCCAACGTGTCAGCATCATGTAAAGTAATCTAAAGTAGGAAATATACTCCTAATGCAGGATATGAAATGATCAGAGAATGTACTCACCTGTATCCGGTGAATCTGGAGAATATATACTGTCCGAGGAGGGGTGTAAGTCACTATGAGTCTACAATGATAATAAGATGCAAATCAATGCATTCTACATGAATCTAGGTCAATCTAGACCAAAGTCAACTCTTGGTCAACTCTGGTCAACCCTAGAAGTCAAACTAGGTCAACCAAGTCAAACCTAAGTCAAACTAGTCTAACTAGTCTATTCTAGGTCCAACAAGGCTAAACAGTCTACTCTAGACTCCAAACTAGGTCTGACAAATAAACCCATAGGCTAAGAGCCTAGGCCATAGGCTAAACCATGCCTATGAACAAAAACATACTCACATAATACATGTCAATATATATAATATATATACACATATAGATATAGCTATAATCTAATATAGAACCTACATTAGCTATAGGCTACCTATATACATGCCCCTCAATACATATATATATATACATATGTATAGAGAGAAGGGAACACATGATATTCAAGTGTCAAGTGGGTGTGTGAGATATCACAAGAGTGTGTGAGGGATTAGTGATAAACCTGTGTTCAGTGAGGTGTCCAGTGAGTGGTGTACATGTGTGTGTTAGTCATGAATGAGAGTGTGTGTGATGAGTGAAAGAGGGTGAACTGTCAAGAGGACAGTGTGGTGTTCAAGTGAGTCATAGATGTGTGAAGACTGAAAACAATGTGCTAAGGCATGGGAGTACATGTCAGTGTATATATACTTGAATAAAACAGGGAAAACAGTCCAGGAAAACAGGAATCAGTTTACAACAGTGGCTATGAATCAAACATTCACTTCAGTTAAGCATTGAACAAAACTCAGGTTTGAATGGAAGGGAAAAGGAATCAACAATACTTCTCAGGTTTTAAGAAGAACAATATTGAAATAAAATGAAAAGGAAGTCAGTTTAACAGTTTCAATTCAGGTTATGCATAGGAAAACCTATTTAAAGTGAATGAACATTCATTCCCAGGTTGGAAAATCTGAGAATAACTCATGTCCAAACATTTCAAAATGAAGGAATCAGTTCAGGTAAATTTCAGACAGTGAAATCATTTCAGTTTTAGGGAGAATGCAACTCAGGTTTTGCATTAATATAAAACACAATTAGTTATCAGTTCATAAATAGGAAAACTGGAAATCTCAGGTTTATACATAATTCGAAACCACATATTAGCCAACATCCCATTCTCAGGTATCAACTCAGTAAATCAGGAAGGAAGGAACTATAACACAGTTCAGTTTAATAGGATGGGAAATCACTTCATTATCTCAGGTTTATGATTTTCGAAAATGAAGGGGAATTAGTCCATGAAGGACTGAACCCATCTCAGTGTCAGTTAAAATTCAACCCAACTACCACACATGCCAGTTTCCAATATCCCACCATAAAAGTCCAATTCGAATGCAAATTAGCATTAACACAAATCAACAACTATGTGGGGATATATAACAGTGAAAAACATGAATAAAAATGAATGAAATGGTTAGGGAAAAAACTGGAAGCACATGTATCAGGACAGGTTTTAGAAAACATAAAACAACCCCAATCAAATGTTTAATTTCTCATTTATAACCCAAAAACCACATTCGAAGGTAAATATTGTATTAACCTAAGCTAACAATCATGTGGGAATATCCAACAGTGAGGAACACAATTTAAAAACAGGGAATTAAAGGGTTTTGGGAAAACTGGAAATCTCAATATCAATCAAGTATCAGAAAAGCAGTTCAACACCAATTTCGAATCCAAATATTCCACATAAACTTATTCCATTGTGAAACCTAAGCTAGCATAGATTATATAGCATAATTAGGATCTCATTAATCAATTAAAACTCAATTTAAAAGCATTAAAAATGAATTAACACAAAACTAATAATCCAGTGCACTGAACCGTACAGTGCACGCACAGTGCACACGTTCGTGCGTGTCCGACATGACACGTGAGTCCCTGAAACTCTAGGGATCTCGTGTCAGATAGTGCCCCATCACATGTGTCCAATTTCACATGTCGAGGTGGCGTGTCCCGTGTGCAATAGCACCCGAGCAGCAGGGCATGCCACCTGCCCGCGCGCGCACGCACGACCGCGTGTCCACGTGCCTGTGTCGACTCAACCCGACACTAATTCGTGCTCAGTGCAATGAAAACGTATAAGCGAGGTGAAATCCTAGATTTCTATTCAAACACAATCTACAAAATCAAACGAAATACCCTTTGAGGCATTTCGTCAAACACGTTCCTTTACACGTTGATACGTGTCCGATACGGACACGAAATGGGCTCAAAATCTAGGGTTAGCCTATCCTACTGCTAGGTTAGGGCTAGGGTATCCTAGAAATGAAATAAAACATTAAATTCATAGATTAGATAGAAATATACCTATTGATGAGCAAAGGGTCAAAATCCCCAAATGGAAAGGGTTCCTCAAGCCACCAAACTCCCACAAATTGATCCTACTCTGAAATATTCTTACACGAACAGAAAGAACAGAATAATTAGGTCCTAATGCAATTGATTTAAAGGAAAATGGAGTTGAAATGGATTTCCTATGATTTTAGAAAGATGGAGACTCACCTCTTCCAAAACTTGCACAAATCCCAATGTAGGCTAGCCCTAAATTCTATGAGGGGATTAAATAGGGGGAAAGGATCAATAGTGGCTGCCATGGGCTGATTAGGGTTAGGTTTGGTTCATGGTGTAGGCCTATGGGCTATTAAGCCTAAGTCACAAGTCATGACTTATGAAATCACAAGCCATTTCTAAATCAATTCAAATCCTATTTTCTCCAAATTGATCCTAATGATTAATTATCACTAACTTAAGTCAACCTAGGTTTCCATATCCTAATCACATAGTCATGACCTAGGTTAGCCACTAGGTTAGTCTCCAAAGTCAACATAAGTCAAAGTCAACTCAAACACCAAAATCAATTATACTAAAAATCTCTAAAAATCACATTAATTCCAATAAATCTAAATAATACATAATAATTCTAAATAATTCTCAAAATTTTAAAAATGACCAAAATGACCAAAATACCCTCAAGCTAGAAAAGTGGTAGTAACAAATCTACCCTCCTTAAAATAATTTCGTCCTCGAAATTAAAGGCGAAACTAAACTGCTGAGAAGGATAGAAAAGTATACCTCAAGGTCCAAAAAGATAGGGGTACCGCTCGCGCATCTCATCTTCCCGCTCCCAGGTAGACTCTCCTGGAGAATGATGCCTCCATGCGACGCGTACCAAGGGTATCACCTGGTTCCTCAATACCTTCTCTCGGTGATCCAGAATCTCTACAGGCTGCTCTGGATAACTGAGAGTAGGTCCAACCTCAATCTCCGAATGATCGAGCACATGGTTGGGGTCAGCCACGTACCGTCTCAACTGTGATACGTGGAATACGTTGTGAACTCCCACTAGTGCAGGTGGCAAGTCTAGCCTGTATGCCACGTCACCGACTCTCCCGCTGATAACGAAAGGGCCGATGAAGCGCGGGCTAAGCTTCCCACCTCCACCAAAACGTATCGTACCACGAGTCGGAGATATCCGCAGAAAAACCATGTCTCCAACCTAATCACTAGCAAGGTCTCAAGTTACTAAAAATTAAACACGATCAATCAAACAAAATAAAATACAACCTACTCCTAATCATGTCTCTAAATCTGTACCTCAAACTCCAGCGACCTCCGGTGGCTATCGGCCCAGTGTCGATGTCTGTCCTGCGCCACGCGAAGTCTGTCCCTGATGAGCTTCACCTTCTCGGCTGCGTCAACAACCATCTATGGTCCCAGTAAAGCTCGCTCTCCAACATCATCCCAAGATAAGGGTGTACGACACCTACGCCCGTACAGAGCCTCAAACGGTGACATCTCAATGCTGGCCTGAAAACTGTTGTTGTAAGCAAACTCTACCAAATGTAGGTGATCCTTCCAGGAACCTCCAAAATCCAGGACGCACGTCCGCAGCATATCCTCAAGTGTCTGAATAGTCCTCTCTGACTGTCCGTCCGTCTGGGGGTGGTATGCAGTACTAAACTTGAGCTGAGTGCCCAAACTAGTCTGCAGACTCCTCCAGAAATGGAAAGTAAAGCGACTATCCCGATCTGAGACTATGCTGACGGAAACTCCGTGAATCCTGACTATCTGCCTCATATACAACTCCCGAGCCTCTCTGTAGACGTACCCACCTTGAATGGCAAGAAGTGGGCCGATTTGGTCAACCTGTCAACGATGACCCAAATCGCGTCTTTCCCTCCTGGTGTACGCGACAACCCCGATACAAAATACATGGTGATATGTTCCCACTTCCACTGTGGAATGGGCAACGGCTGCAATAATCCTCCGGGCCTCTGCCTCTCTGCCTTGACCTGCTGACAGACCAAGCATCTAGCTACGAAGTGGGATACCTCCCGCTTCATCCCGTACCACCAGACATGCTCTCGCAGATCCCTGTACATCTTGTTGGCACCAGGATGTATAGAGTACTGCGATCTGTGAGCCTCCTGCATAATCTGCTCTCTGAGCTCCCCGCTGGGTACACATAACCGAGAACCGTGCCTCAGGGCACCATCCTCTGCAAGTAAAAACTCATCATCCTCCAATACTGCACTGATCTGCTCTCGGATACACCGCAGAGCCACATCCTCGAACTGTGTCACCTTGATCCTGTCCATCAAGTTCGACTGTATCTGAAGGCCCCATAACTGCATCTGCACTCCTGGCATGATCACCTCGATCCTAAGGCTCTCCAAGTCTGCAAGCAAGTACCGATCCATGGTCAAACACATGGCTGTCGGATACCTACTCAAGGCATCGGCAACCACGTTGGCCTTCCCCAGGTGATACTAAAGTGAGATGTCAAAGTCCTTCATCAACTCTAGCCATCTGTGCTGCCTCATGTTGAGCTCTTTCTGTGTAAACACATACTTCAAGCTCTTGTGAGCTGTGAAAATCTCCACCCTCTCGTCATACAGATAGTGCTTCCACAACTTCAAAGTAAAAATCACCGCCGCCAGCTCCAGGTCATGGGTAGGGTAGTTCTTCTCATGGGAACGTAATTGCCTGGAAGCATAGGCAATCACCTTCCCATGCTGCTGTAAGACATAACCCAGCCCCTTCCCTGAAGCATCACTATAAATAGTGAATCCACCTGATCCTGAAGGCAATGTCAAAATCGGAGCTGTCGTAAGCCGCTTCTTCAACTCATCAAAAGCTGCCTGACACTCCTCTGACCAAACATACTCAGCATCCTTCCGGGTCAACCGAGTCAACGGCTCTGCAACCCGGGAGAAATCCTGTACAAATCTTCTATAGAATCCTGCCAGCCCCAGGAAACTCCTGATCTCTGCCACTGAAGTCGGCGTTGTCCAAGCCTCAACTGCTACAATCTTCTTGGGGTCAACTGAGATACCATCTTCAGTCACCACATGCCCCAAGAAGTCCACCCAGTCCAAGAAAAACTCATACTTGAAGAGTTTCCCATAAAGCTGCTCCCTCCTGAGAGTCTCCAGCACTATCCGCAGATGCTCCTCGTGCTCCTCCTCTGTCTTAGAATATACCAAGATATCATCAATGAACACTACCACGAACTTGTCCAAGTACTGGTGGAACACCTTATTCATTAGATTCATAAACACTGCTGGTGCATTGGTTAGCCCAAACGGTATAACCAAAAACTCAAACTGCCCGTACCGCATCCTGAAAGCGGTCTTGAAAATATCCGCCCCTTCACCTTCACCTGGTGATAATCCGACCTCAAATCAATCTTGGAGAACACCCGAGCTCCGCTTAACTGATCAAAGAGATCATCGATCCGCGGTAGTGGGTATCTGTTCTTGATTGTCAAGTTGTTAAGTGCCCTGTAGTAGATACACATCCGTACTGACCCATCCTTCTTGGGTACGAAGAGTACCGGTGCACCCCAAGGTGAAGAACTAGATCGGATGAAGCCCTTGTCCTGCAGCTCATCTACCTGCTTCTTCAGCTCCACCAACTCGCTGTTGTTCACTCGATAGACATGCTGGGAGATCGGTTTCGCACCGGGAACCAAGTCTATCGAGAACTCTACATCTCTGTCCGGTAGAAGCTCTGGCAACTCCTCTGGAAATACGTCCATAAACTCTGCGATCAAGGGATGCGGAGCCACCTGCTCCTCAACTGAAGCTCCACAGAAGACTCCGTCGTCCTGCTCTGTCTTCCGCCGGGTGTACTCAAACTCTGGCTCTCCTGGCGCCCAGAACAAAACTCTACCCCCACGGCAATCAATACGGGCGTGGTGTCTACTCAGCCAGTCCATACCTAATACTATATCGTAGTTCGATAATGGCATGACGAGTAAACTCACCCCCAACTCTCGGCCTCCCAATAAGACGCTCCGCCCTCTGCAAACATCACTCACGGGGATGACCCCACCCCCGGTCGTGATCTTGCAGGTCCTAGGTAATGGTTCGGAAAACAAACTGTGTCTAATAGCATACGATACTGACACAAAGCTGTAGGAAGCCCCGGAATCAAAGAGTGCAAATACTGGAAGGGAATCGAGAAGAACCGAACCTGCTATCAGCTCTCCTATGGCCTCGGCATCCTCAGCTGCCATGGAGAAAGCTCGCCCCTGCTGTCTACCTCGTGCCTGTTGCTAGTGCTGCTGGAACCTCTACTGCTGGGTCTGCAGGCTGGTCCCCTCTGCTGGCCTGCTGGAGCCTTGGCTGCCCCAGCTCCTCCTGGTATCGGACGCATCAACGCAACTGGACACTCTCGCATCTGATGGTCTGCTGATCCACACATCAAGCATCTACCAAGTCTCTTCCTGCACTCGTCCCACTTGTGCCCAGGCTTCTTTCAGAAAGTACAACTAATAGCCTGCTACCTGGGTGCCTGCTGCCATCTCTGCTGCTGGTGCTGCACCTGCTGAAAAGGTGCACGGCCCTGATGCTGGTGCTGCTGAACTGGCCTCTGTTGCTGAAAGTGCTGCTGGAAGTGAGGCCTCTTGGCCTGCCCCTGACTGCTACTGCCATTCTGGAAGTCGCGACCCCTATTCTGCTTCAGCCCTAGGTCGTCTTCCGCCGCCATGGCCCCAGAAAATACCTCAGCAAATGTGGCGTTCCGGTCGCTCTTAGTCAGCGACCGAATCTCTCTAATCAGACCTCGGTAAAACTTTCTCTCATTCGTCTTCTCAGTCAAGTCATCTATGAACCGGGCCAATCTGCAGAACTCCCCGGCATACTCAGCTACCGTCTGGTTCCCCTGAACCAGACCCTCGAACTGTGCCTCGATACCTCCCAAGGCAACATCAGGAAAGAACTGTTCCTTGAACAGCTCCTTGAACTGGGCCCAAGTCTGGCCCTCAACTCCCACCCTGGGATCTGCCTGGTTGTAGCCTCCCTTCCCGGAATTTTTTTTGAAAATATTTTTTATTATTTATTTGTTTTAAATAGGGATTTTAGAATTTTATGAATAATTATTTTAATTAATTACTACGGTAGATGATTTTAGCCATGGTTGAGATTTGGAGTACAAGGTGACTAGAAATTACGGCACGGGTAGTGCAATGGCATGCTTTGACTAGTGTATTAGCCCTGGTAGAGAAGGCCAAGCCATAGTGATGTCCTAATTAGGAAAACTAGGCCAAATTGTGACATGACCATTTTAAATAGTTAATTATCCATTATTAATATTATTTGACGTCTAGGTGACCGGTCGCACCAAACCAGTCAAACAAAACCACAAACCCAACTACCCACCAACCGAGCCCAGCCCGGCCTGACCCCAAAAAGGGCCCAGACCAAACTTCCTCCCAGTTTCAGCCCAAGGCTTCACTGGCCTAAGCCCAAACCCACGGCAAATTTTCCAGCCTTAACCGAACTCTCTGTTCGGTTCAGAATACAAACCTTATATATAGAGTTCGAACGATCAAACCGCTCGAAACCCTAGATGAAACTCGAGCAACTCGACGCCACCACCACCCCAGTCCCTGGGCGGCCCAACTCCGACGGCGCCGCCGCCGCGCGGGTGAGCGCGCGCGAGCGCAAATAGTAACCGCAGCAACAGCAGTAATGACAGCAACCGCGCCACTTCGCATCGCATTTTCGTGACGCACAATAGATCGTTTGTCGATCCGCAAACTCTGGTATGAACCCAATATAACCCTTGTTAATCTTGTCCAATTAGTTTGTAGGTAACTGCCATAGATTGGTCGAGAAATCGACGCAAAGTCGGAGGAAAACCTGTCCAAAAATAGGACAGGAAGCAGTCCAAGAACCCCTGTTCGTCGATCAATTCTGATCGATCCAGTGACACATTAGAAAAACTTTTTGAAGAGACTTTTAGACAACATATAGGTCTTCATCACCCTTTTTGCGGATTTGGAAATCATCGACTGAGCGCCGAGAAATCGAATTCCAAAGTTTCCCAAAAACCTGTTTTAAAAACATTGAAATTATTCCACACGACGTGCGTCACGCCAATCCGGACGACGTGGTCACAAACCGAAGGTATCAAAATCTGCGTAACAGCTTCGTGGTCGTGAGGGCTTTGGCGGAATTCAAATTGGTCGCGTGTGCGGGACGAATTTGATGCGTATCCGCCGAAATTCACCGTATCGTGTACTTTGCAAATTCTCCAATTAATTTGTGCACGCTCGTCAGATCGAGACGAAACTTGTGCCAACAGAACCGTATCATTTTTCTAGTCCTGCATGCCAAGTTTGGTCCGATTCTGAGACCGTTGATAAAATTGTCGTTTTGCGGGCCCCACGGTCCCACTCAATGGGCGATTTTGTGCACGGCCCACCGGAATCCAACTCTGGACATACGGTTGGGTTTGTATCAGAAAACTGGATCCGTAGACATAAAGTTTGACGACTTTAGAGACCGTTGACTCTGGCATGCTTTTCGGTACAAAGCGGGTCCAACGGCGGACATCGTTTTTGCCCGAAATTACCGTTTTGTCCCTGTGTCCAGAATTAGACTTAAGGACAGGCAATCCTAGCTAATTTGACTATTCTGAGAATGTTGGTACTATTTATTTCAGCATCCGGAGACTTCTACATGTGTTGACGGATTATGGCTCATTGAGTGGTATAGTATTGGTTTATTAGTTTTTCCTTGTTTTTCCTTGTTTATTTCTCTATCGTGCTATGTCATCAGTTTTCTTACTAGCTTTCATATTCCATATTCTATCTTCATGTCTTGTTAATTCTATTGTGTTCTCGCATTGTCATCGGTTTGTGTACTTGTTCCAATCCTGACTGGATAACCAACATTTTTCAGGTTTAGCCGCGATCATTCTTAGCACTGGGAGACTTGGGTATGCTGAGGTCGACCTAGAAATAGATGGCAGTTGTAATATTTCATAAATTGTAATTCTTGTATTTTCCTTTAATTTTAAATGATATAAATGTTGTAATTGTTGTAATAAATTTAGAAATGTGAATGAGCAGTAAATATTATTTCTTGAGCATATATTTATTGCGGGCTTGACAGCGTTCTACCGCCGACTCTGCGGCGTAGGCTGGCTTGGACACGTCTCGTATCCGAAAAGCGGGTGCGGGTCGTGACAAGTTTTTGTGGTGGCCCATGCAGGTCAGTCTTCGCAAAAGATTACGAACTCGCGGTAGTACCATATTAGTCGTACTGCTGCAAGCCTGCGCCCAGGAAATGCTCATTCACAACGAGGATTAAAATGAATTAAGATAATTACTAGGACTAGGAGTCCCTTGTTTAAATTGACCGGTTGGGTAGCTAAGGTTGTTAAATAGGCCATACAATTTAGAATTATTAAACTTAGATTGCTTGCTAGAACCCTGTAGGTACACTCTTACTTTGATATGACGATATGACCTCATGTGGATATACTATTCACTTGGTTTGTTAGACTTGCCTAGAATTATGGAGTTAATTTTGACTTTGATAAACTGTTTAATTTTCTTTTGCTCTATTAGATATAAACATCGCATAATAAGTTAGAATTGCCTAGTTTGAATTCTCCTTGCTGTAAGGAAGTGGTTTATAACTCCTGATTCTGTTATTCCTGTACGAATCTCGAGGTAGATTGATTTGAGATTTTACCTCAACTATAGAAATGCATATAAAATAGATACTCGAATGTTTGTATTCCCTTCGTCTTTAGTTAATTCCTCCATGTTAAATCTTTTAATTTAAGTATTGTGACTAATAGGACGAATACCTACGCCCTATTTTTAGTCAACTTGTTTGAATCTCTAGAAGCTCATAGATTTTACGATTATAGTTAGAGGAATATTAGTTAACCCATAAAGTTTAGACAGCAGCGCACTGTCGTCAATTATTTGAGAGTGGAGAATGTGGGTTAACTGCAGCCAGCAACGCACTGGCGAGGCACAACCCACAGAAATGAAACTATTCCGAAGAATCATAGTCTATGGGACATTGCTAAAACTATGTTCCCGTTGACCTCTTTAGATCTTAGATACCCTTGTATCAATATAGAGTAGAGTACCTGGTAGCGTAACCTCTGAATCATGGAACCAAGGGTTGCTGCAACCTGAGCATACAGGTGAGGCATAATTCTCGGTAAAATAATTTTAGACGGGATTACAAGTTTAGGATACCATAGAGGATAGGAAAATGCCCTGTAGATACCCTAAGATCCAAAGCCAATACTAGTGAAAGTTCTGTAAGCTGGATAGCGTGTCCCCCGACCTAGTCTTCCGTGGTCTTTGTGATCTATTGACGAAGTAGTTGACTGATATTAATTGGTTTACCCAGAATAAATTTTTTGAGTTCCATAACCCATTAGTCGACCCAGGCCTTATGGATAGGTAGATAATAGGTTGACTGTATAGGCAAGAACATCAGGTAAGGATTTGATTTTCTCAAAACTCAAACTACTTGTATCTCTTTTCAAAAATCTCGCGTACTTATATTTTACTATCTTGACCAACGCTGCTATTACAGCCTAGTTTTTGCAAGCTTACTCTTTTATCGAGCTTGATTCAAGACATATGCTTATTGGGGACGCCCGCTAACATATCGTCTAATCAGAATCATTGTATCACGGTCTGATCAACCATGATACATTTGGTTCGCTCTTTATTTAATTACCCTACGTGGACTGAGATATAGAGATATCCAGGATCTCATCCGCGATTGCTTAACAATTCCTCTTGAATTATATATTCGCCTTTGAATCACGTAATTGTATTCAACGACATCTCTTGAACTCTTTAGTGTTTTTGTCTTTCGCTGATTGGAAAGACGAAAACTCATAATTGATAGATAGATACAGAGTATTCCCATGGCTATGATAGTTGTATATGCAAGTGTAGCTACCATCGGCCAGCCCTGTGACAGGAACCTTGCCACCATATCCTAGCCTCTAAGGTGGGTAGAAGTCCTCGGAGTTTCGGAATTACAAAATGATAAGAAGGAGGATACAACTATTTTTGAGAAATTAAATTTGAGAAGATTAAGGGAATACTAGACTTTGAATTTTAAGAAATAGTTATGAAATTGAATTTCGAGGACGAAAGTATTTTTAAGGTGGGTAGATTTGTAGCCTCCCTTCCCGGAATTTTTTTTGAAAATATTTTTTATTATTTATTTATTTTAAATAGTTATTTTAGAATTTTATGAATAATTATTTTAATTAATTATTACGGTAGATGATTTTAGCCATGGTTGAGATTTGGAGTACAAGGTGACTAGGAATTACGGCACGGGTAGTGCAATGGCATGCTTTGACTAGTGTATTAGCCCTGGTAGAGAAGGCCGAGCCATAGTGATGTCCTAATTAGGAAAACCAGACCAAATTGTGACATGACCATTTTAAATAGTTAATTATCCATTATTAATATTATTTGACGTCTAGGTGACCGGTCGCACCAAACCAGTCAAACAAAACCACAAACCCAACTACCCACCAGCCGAGCCCAGCCCGGCCTGACCCCAAAAAGGGCCCAGACCAAACTTCCTCCCAGCTTCAGCCCAAGGCTTCACTGGCCTAAGCCCAAACCCACGACAAATTTTCCAGCCTTAACCGAACTCTCTGTTCGGTTCAGAATACAAACCTTATATATAGAGTTCGAACGATCAAACCGCTCGAAACCCTAGATGAAACTCGAGCAACTCGACGCCACCACCACCCCAGTCCCTGGGCAGCCCAACTCCGACGGCGCCATCGCTGCGCGCGGCCACGGCCGCACGGGTGCGCACGCACAAGCGCAAACAGTAATCGCAGCAACAGCAGTAATGACATCAACCGTGCCACTTCGCGTCGCGTTTTCGCGACGCACAATGGATCGTTTGTCGATCCGCAAACTCTGGTATGAACCCAATATAACCCTTGTTAATCTTATCCAATTATTTTGTAGGTAACTGCCATAGATTGGTCGAGAAATCGACGCAAAGTCGGAGGAAAACATGTCCAAAAATAGGACAGGAAGCAGTCCAAGAACCCCTGTTCGTCGATCGATTCTGATCGATCCAGTGACACATTAGAAAAACTTTTTGAAGAGACTTTTAGACAACATATAGGTCTTCATCACTCTTTTTGCGGATTTGGAAATCATCGACTGAGCGTCGAGAAATCGAATTCCAAAGTTTCCCAAAAACCTGTTTTAAAAATATTGAAATTGTTCCACACGACGTACGTCACGCCAATCCGGACGACGTGGTCGCGAACCGAAGGCATCAAAAGTTGCGTAACAGCTTCGTGGTCATGTGGGCTTTGGCGGAATTCAAATTGGTCGCGTGTGCGCGACGAATTTGATGCGTATCCGCCGAAATTCACCGTATCGTGCACTTTGCAAATTCTCCAATTACTTTGTGCACGCTCGTCAGATTAAGACAAAACTTACGCCAACAGAACCGTATCGTTTTTCTGGTCCTGCATGCCAAGTTTGGTCCGATTCTGAGACCGTTGATAAAATCGTCGTTTTGCGGGCCCCACGGTCCCACTCAACGGGCGATTTTGTGCACGGTCCGCCGGAATCCAACTATGGACATACAGTTGGGTTCGTATCGGAAAACTGGATCCATAGACATGTAGTTTGACGACTTTAAAGACCGTTGACTCTGGCACGCTTTTCGGTGCAAAGCGGGTCCAATGGCGGACATCGTTTTTGCCCGAAATTACCGTTTTGCCCCTGTGTCCAGAATTAGACTTAAGGACAGGCAATCCTAGCTAATTTGACTATTCTGAGAATGTTGGTACTATTTATTTCAGCATCCGGAGACTTCTACATGTGTTGACGGATTATGGCTCATTGAGTGGTAAAGTATTGGTTTCTCCAGCTAAGGACCTCAGGCAAGTACACTTTCTGATTGCTTTCCGATTCATAGTAGTCTTTTCATTTTATGTCTATACATATATCTTGCTGCTTGTTGACACGTTCGTCACACGGAGTAGTCGGGAGAAGAAATATCTTAGTACACATGTGGACTACCCAGAACTATTCCAATATGTCTAATCTTGAAAGCTAGCCGCTGCGCACGACACGTGCAGTGTGCCTTATTTACCTCCTAGCCGTCCACATGTTGAAATGGATATTTCACACCACCTAGATAGATGTCTTTTATTAGTTTTTCCTTGTTTATTTCTCTATCGTGCTATGTCATCAGTTTTCTTACTAGCTTTCATATTCCATATGCTATCTTCATGTCTTGTTAATTCTATTGTGTTCTCGCATTGTCGTCGGTTTGTGTACTTGTTCCAATCCTGACTGGATAACCAACATTTTTCAGGTTTAGCCGCGATCATTCTTAGCACTGGGAGACTTGGGTATGCTGAGGTCGACCTAGAAATAGATGGCAGTTGTAATATTTCATAAATTGTAATTCTTGTATTTTCCTTTAATTTTAAATGATATAAATGTTGTAACTGTTGTAATAAATTTAGAAATGTGAATGAGCAGTAAATATTATTTCTTGAGCATATATTTCTTGTGGGCTTGACAGCGTTCTACCGCCGACTCTGCGGCGTAGGCTGGCTTGGACACGTCTCGTATCCGAAAAGCGGGTGCGGGTCGTGACACTGGTACCACGCACGGGCTAAGTCCTGCATCTGGCTGCCCGCCGCCTCGATCTGGAGTCGATCTGGTATCTCCGCCAGTCGAAAGATCTCCTCAATATGCTCTATCCAGTCATCTGCAATGTGAATGCCCTCCATGCCGAAGAACTCCTGAGGATGCATCTTCTAGAAGTCCTGAATGTCCTTCTCCCTCCGACGGGGCTGCTGTTGGGCCCCCTGAGCAGTAATCATCTCGACTGTAGTGCGAACCAGCTGGTGTGCCTCGTCGATCCCCTGACGAAAATCAGTAGTCTGCCTCATCTGCTGCTGCCGGTGGGACTCCAGAATCCTCTCCACAAAGGAGAAGAGATGTGCAGCATCTACCATCCCTGCAGGCGGAGGCTGCTGCAGTGGAAGGATCTCAGGCATCACTGGGCTCTGCCTCCTGGCTGCTGGAGGTGCTCCTCCAAAAGTCATAGAGACACCGACTCCTGAGGGCTGCACTGGCCCTGTGGCACTGGGAGCTGGCTGCTGGACACGAGAGGTGGCAGACCCCTCTTCAGCCTCTTCCGTCACGGGACGATGCGATCGCGTCTCAACCATCCTGGAGACACAGATCAAACAAGAAACAATTACTAAGAATGAGTCGAAAAAATCAAAGGAGGACAGTTTAAATTTCTAAGGAAGACAATAAGCAGCAAAATAGATATATGGAATCTGATAAGGAATTTTTTCCTATTGTGATTGAGTACCTTCAAAAAAAATACACTAATTCCTACTGCAGGCTGCAGTGGTATTCTAGTTCGAATACCGCAACATTTCCATCCTAGACCTGCATGGGCCACCACTAAAAACGTATCATGACCCGCACCCTAGAGTAAGGGCACGAGACGTGGGTATGTCCAGCCTACGCCGCAGTGTCGGCGGTAGAACGCTGTCCTAGGTCTCAACATCTAACAGTTAAAGGTAATAAGCAGTTATACTCCCCGAATGGGGGTGACATAACAGAATATATCTCAATCACAGCTAAGGTAGAACAGAAATAAGATAGAATGATAATAGATGATAATATCCAGAAAAGAAACATCACAGAGGTACAAACCAGAATTCTAAATGTCTATAAATAAATACATGTCCAAATCTCTGAAATACAAATACAGTAATCCAAGTAAAGTAAAGACAATCCTAGTCTAAGGGAGTGTCATCTACTGCTAGTAGATCCTGCTGCTGGTCCAAGTCCAGGCACTCGTCTAGTGTAGCACCGTAGTAGGTAGGACAGAACGCCTCAGCCTCGTCCTCTGTAATATTTCAACAGGTCCAGTCAGGACAGGAGCGAGCATAGTACATCTCAACAAATCATAGCAGGTCAGGATATATAATCATGCTAGAGAGTAAGATACAAGAAACTGAAGAATAATATGATAAACAGGAAGACTGTAAATAAATAGCTACAGTATATAGAGAACTAACAGTGTCTAGTGATTCAGAGCACAAGATGGTTATGTAAACGGCATGATGTTATACACGAGTAATCTACAAAGGTTGTACACGAGTAATCTACTGGATTGGATACATAACCACTTCTACTCCCCCGCCCCAATCAATACACAAGGATCTGGCTAAGTTATGTTATTGTACACGAAGGTCATGTGAATACATGATTATACACGATTTCACACGTTTCGTACACGAATGTCACAAATACAAGGAGTACACGATGTTCACGATAAAGTACACGAACACGAAATACCCGATGTATCCGCTAAGGGGATAACATCGCCCAACAAGATCCATATAGTACTAATCCGCGTTTCCAACGTGTCAGCATCATGTAAAGTAATCTAAAGCAAGAAATACACTCCTAATGCAGGATATGAAATGATCAGAGAATGTACTCGCATGTATCCGGTGAATCTGGAGAATATATACTGTCCGAGGAGGGGTGTCTGTCTCCTATAGAACAGTACAAGTCACTATGAGTCTACAATGATAATAAGATACAAATCAATACATTCTACATGAATCTAGGTCAATCTAGACCAAAGTCAACTCTTGGTCAACTCTGGTCAACCCTAGAAGTCAAACTAGGTCAACCAAGTCAAACCTAAGTCAAACTAGTCTAACTAGTCTATTCTAGGTCTAACAAGGCTAAACAGTCTACTATAGACTCCAAACTAGGTCTGACAAATAAACCCATAGGCTAAGAGCCTAGGCTATAGGCTAAACCATGCCTATGAACCAAAACATACTCACATAATACATGTCAATATATATATAATATATATACACATATAAATATAGCTATAATCTAATATAGAACCTACATTAGCTATAGGCTACCGATATACATGCCCCTCAATACAAGAGGTGTCCAGTGAGTGGTGTACATGTGTGTGTTAGTCATGAATGAGAGTGTGTGTGATAAGTGAAAGAGGGTGAACTGTCAAGAGGACAGTGTGGTGTTCAAGTGAGTCATAGATGTGTGAAGACTGAAAACAATGTGCTAAGGCATGGGAGTACATGTCAGTGTATATATACTTGAATAAAACAGGGAAAACAGTCCAGGAAAACAGGAATCAGTTTACAACAGTGGCTATGAATCAAACATTCACTTCAGTTCAGCATTGAACAAAACTCAGGTTTGAATGGAAGGGAAAAGGAATCAACAATACTTCTCAGGTTTTAAGAAGAACAATATTGAAATAAAATGAAAAGGAAATCAGTTTAACAGTTTCAATTCAAGTTATGCATAGGAAAACCTATTTAAAGTGAATGAACATTCATTCCCAGGTTGGAAAATCTGGGAATAACTCAGGTCCAAGCATTTCAAAATGAAGGAATCAGTTCAGGTAAATTTCAGATAGTAAAATCATTTCAGTTTTAAGGAGAATGCAACTCAGGTTTTGCATTAATATAAAACACAATCAGTTATCAGTTCATAAATAGGAAAACTGGAAATCTCAGGTTTATACATAATTCGAAACCACACATTAGCCAACATCCCATTCTCAGGAATCAACTCAGTAAATCAGGAAGGAAGGAACTATAACACAGTTCAGTTTAATAGGATGGGAAATCACTTCATTATCTCAGGTTTATGATTTTCGAAAATGAAGGGGAATTAGTCCATGAAGGACTGAACCCATCTCAGTGTCAGTTAAAATTCAACCCAACTACCACACATGCCAATTTCCAATATCCCACCATAAAAGTCCAATTCGAATGCAAATTTGCATTAACACAAATCAACAACTATGTGGGGATATATAACAGTGAAAAACATGAATAAAAATGAATGAAATGGTTAGGGAAAAAACTGGAAGCACATGTATCAGGACAGGTTTCAGAAAACATAAAACAACCCCAATCAAATGTTTAATTTCTCATTTATAACCCAAAAACCACATTTGAAGGTAAATACTGTATTAACCTAAGCTAACAATCATGTGGGAATATCCAACAGTGAGGAACACAATTTAAAAATAGGGAATTAAAGGGTTTTGGGAAAACTAGAAATCTCAGTATCAATCAAGTATCAGAAAAGCAGTTCAACACCAATTTCGAATCCAAATATTCCACATAAACTTATTCCATTGTGAAACCTAAGCTAGCATAGATTATATAGCATAATTAGGATCTAATTAATCAATTAAAACTCAATTTAAAAGCATTAAAATTGAATTAACACAAAACCAATAATCCAGTGCACTGAACCGCACAGTGCACGCGCAGTGCACACGTTCGTGCGTGTCCGATACGACACGTGAGTCCCTGAAACTCTAGGGATCTCGTGTCAGACAGTGCCCCATCACATGTGTCCAATTTCACGTGTCGAGGTGGCATGTCACGTGTCACGACCCGTACCCTAGAGTTAGGGTACGAGAACGTAACAACGCCCAGCCAACGCCGCAGTGTCGGCGGTAGAACGTTGTCCTAGGTCTCAATGCATCTAACAGTATAAGACTAAACAGTTTATACTCCCCGAATGGGGGTGACATAGCAGATACAGTCTCAATCACATCTAAGGTAGAGCATGATAAAGATAGATAAAACATGAAATCCAAAATAAACACAGGAGATAGAAGTCTAAGTGTCTAAGATACATAAACCCAGAAATACATCTCAAAACTTAGATACAGTAATCCACAAATCAAGTACAACTCCAGACGAATGAAATAACTATCTAAACATCCTCTAATGTGTCTCCTCTAGGCTAGCAGGCACCTCCAGGCTATCTGTAAAATTTATCAACAGGTCCAGTCAGGACTGGAGCGAGTACAGTACATCTCAACAGATCATAGCAGGTTAGAAAATATAATCATACAGTAAAGTAAGATACAGGTACTGAAAGAAAACAGTATGTAAATAGAGAGAGAACTGTAATAGAAATATCTACTATACATAGAGAGCTAATAGTGACTAGTGAGTCAGAGTAAAATATAAACATGTGAATGGCATAGGAGATTCATGACTACAGCTAAGAGAGTGATTCATGACTACAGCTACTGGGATAATATTCACATGTCTATTTCCACTCCTCCATCCCCAATCGATACACAAAGATCTGTTCAAGTTATGTTAAGGTTCGTAAAACTTCACATGGCTCATAAAATGAGTGATACGTGAAGGTGATTCATGATGGCTCTGTGAACATGAGAGTACATGTGTCACAAGCGATTCGTGAATCAGAGGAAGCATAGAGATACGTGATGATTCGTGAAACGCACAAAACATGCAGTATCCGATGCTCCCGAGGGGGATAACATCTCATGAAAAGATCCATATAGTACCAATCCGTGTGACCAACGTGACAGTATCAAGTAAAGTAATTTAAAGCAGGAAAATAATTCTAAGCAGGATATGAAATGATCAGAGAATGTACTCGTCTCGATAACCTGAACAGCTGATAAGTATAGGGGGGTCCCACTGAAGCCACAGAGTCCTATTTAAAGCAACACAGGTTACAAGGTGTTCAAGTTGTAATAAATGAATCCACAAACAATCTATTTTATCCTAGGTTCTTCTAAGTCAAATTAACTTCTAGGTCAACTCCGGTCAATAATTTAGTCAAACTAGGTCAAGTGTTGACTTACAGTTGACTTTGGGTCAACTGGTCAACTCTGGTCAAACAGGGTCAATTCTAGTCTAATTATTAAAGATATAAAGTGTACTTCGTTATTCGTACGTCGAAACTTACGACACGCAAATCGAGATAAGAATATCAATGGTAAGGTTGATAATCTTATTATAGTGATCCACGTGTCCATCTTGTCAATTTCAGCGATGTGAGATCACTGGAATTGACTAAGCTCAGTTTCGTTGTACTAATCCCGAAATACGAACATTATAAGAATTAATTATTAATTAATTATAAAAAGGTTAAACTCAGAGAAATTATCAACAAACATTGTCGGGCGATGAAATAAACATCGCCAACGTGTCCAGAATGGTCAAATTAGCTAGAATAGCCTACCCATCGGTCCAATTTGGACACAAGGGTAAAAAGGTAATTTCGGGTCAAAACGGTGTCCGTGTCGGAGCCGTTTTGCACCGAAAAACGTGCAAGAAAACAAGACTATAAAATATAACAAATTATATGTCCACGAAACCAGAATGACGATACGAACCCAACGGTATCTCCAGAATTGGATTCCGTTGACCCGATCTCTATTTGGCCCGTTGACCAGAACTTGGAATTCCGGTTTGCACGGAAATGCGTGCCGGAGCCAAAGTTCTCAAAACTCAGCAAACTACATGTCAACGAGTCCAGAATGACGATACGAACTCAACGGTATATCCGGAATTGGATTCCGATGAGCCGACGTCAAAAAGTTCCGTTGACCCAGAATGTGGGACCCACTTTGCACCGAAAAACGTGTCAGGGCCCACGTTCTCCAAATCTAACAAATTTTATATGAAAACATGACAGAACGACGCCACAAGTCTAATGGTGGTGTCAGAAATGAAATCTGGAGTCCCGTGTTCAAAAATGGAATTTTACAAGTTGGAAATTACGAATTCGGACGACCAACTTTGGCGTCGAATTCAACCAATCAAACAAACTCACAATGAAACGAAACTGGAGGGATAGCAAGAGGGTTATACCAGCTTCGTACCGGAACTGGTAGCACGCCAAACGGAGCTGCGGTGGAGGAGATACAAGCTGACGAAGTTGACCCCGCGAAACTGTCCAAATTTAATACAATTTAAACGGTCAACTTGGTGGCCGGTTTTGATGTATCAAACGATAAAATTAACGGACGAAAATTGACATGAGCGAAGGTGGATATACCGAGATTGCGACGGAGTGAAGAAATTGCCGATCCAACGGTCGAATTTTTAGGAAAATGTACGCAAAGTCGCTGCGATGGGGCGACATTTTAGCTACGTTTCCGGGCTCGTCATGACGGGAACCCGTGCCAAACGCACGGATCGCCTCCGATACGCGTCGGAGAGAGAAGCAAGGGCCACGGGGCCTACCCCAGGGGTGCGCCCGGCCAACGGGGGGTCGGCCACGTCGACCACGTCGCCGGCGGCGGCGCGGCAGCGCTTCCAGCGCGCGCGCGCGGCCCGGCTTGTCACCGCTGCTGCTGCTGTGCACGTCGCACGGCGGCGTGTGGCCTGGCCAGCGACGGCGGGGGCACGGCGGCGAGGGGGTGAGGTGGCTGTCGGGGGAGACGAAGTGGGTCGTGTGTAGGTGGTGATGGTAGTTGTTGTTGTTGTGGGAGGAGGAATGAGGAGAAGGAGGAAGAGATGATGCATGGAGGTGGTGGAGTTGTGGTTGGTGTTGGCCGACGGCCAGCCTTGGGTGGCCGGAGCTACGACGAGGGAGAGGGTGGTCGGTCCTGTAGGAGGGTGTGGAGGAGGAAGGAGGAGAAAGTCGGGTTTGTAGTGGTGGTCGTGGTGTAGTATGTTGTGGTTGCTGTTGTATTGTTGTGTGGTGTGGGAGAAATATTAGGAAGAGAGAGAGAGAGAGAGATAAGAGTGAATATCAATAAATATGAGAGGGAGAGAGAGAGAAAGATTCTCTCCACAAAGTTTTAGGGCCGGCCAACCTAGCTGCTATGGGGGTTGGGAGAAAACGAATGTGTGGAAATTGATGGTGAGGATTAATTGAGGGAATCAAAGGCTAGGAATTAATATTGGAAAATTGGTCATTCCAATGGATTTAAAATTAATAGAAAATTTCTATTAAATATAGAAAAATAGGCAAAATGAGTACTAGATATTTTTGGGCAAGAAAGTTGAGGGTGTCATGATGGAGGGCAACATGGAGCTGGACTGGACTCGGTGGAGCCAGATTGGATCAAAACCGGACATTGAGCAAAAATCGAATTAAAATTAGAAGTTGATGATCATGTGTAAATAAGTAGCACATAGGGATTCCAATAAATGGGACACAAGTGGCAGGCGGATAGTAGGCTCAAAGTGGGCCATGTCCATAGTTGGAGCTGACAGGTTTTGGTCGACAGGGGACCCACAAATCAAGTTGAAAAATAAATGTGACACCGTGGGGTAAAATAAAATCGGGTCACGTGTCAGAAAAGTTGTGTGAAGCAAATGGAGCACAAAATTACGTGTCTGAGTGGGACACGAAGGTCATGGGTGACGAGCGTCTCGAGTAGATCATCAATAAGAAGTTGGTTTCAAGAAACTGACTGGTCTTGTGCTCCCAAATTAAAAGTCACGGTAACGTGCTAATAATGATCAAGGAAAAGATTGGAAAAATTAATTAATGATCAAACGGTCTAATTCGACCAGAAGTTCAGCGAAGCAAAAAGAGCACAAGGGAACAAGTTTGGGTGGGACACCATATACCGTCATGAAGGTAATCCTGTCCACTCCAAAACTCGTGAAGAAGATTTTCAGAGTTGAACATCCCTAACACTCCAATTATCAAAGGCATGGAAAAGCACACTTAAGGAAAAATAACAAAATAAATTATTTATCAAAACCAATCAATCAGAAATAAAAATAAATTAAAATAAAAAAAATCAACCCGAAATTTAGGGTGCTCACATCCCGCGTGCAATAGCACCCGAGCAGCAGGGCATGCCACCTGCCCACGCGCGCGCACGTACGACCGCGTGTCCACGTGCCTGTGTTGACTCAACCCGACACTAATTCGTGCTCAGTGCAATGAAAACGTATAAGCGAGGTGAAAACCTAGCTTTCTATTCAAACACAATCTACAAAATCAAATGAAATACCCTTTGAGGCATTTCGTCGAACACGTTCCTATACACGTTGATACGTGTCCGATACGGACACGAAATGGGCTCAAAATCTAGGGTTAGCCTATCCTACTGCTAGGTTAGGGCTAGGGCATCCTAGAAATGAAATAAAACAGTAAATTCATGGTTTAGATAGAAATATACCTATTGATGAGCAAAGGGTCAAAATCCCCAAATGGAAAGGGTTCCTCAAGCCACCAAACTCCCACAAATTGATCCTACTCTAAAATATTCTTACACAAACAGAAAAAACAAAAGAATTAGGTCCTAATGCAATTTATTTGAAGGAAAATGGAGTTGAAATAGATTTTCTATGATTTTAGAAAGATGGAGACTCACCTCTTCCAAAACTTGCACAAATCCCAATGGAGGCTAGCCCTAAATTCTATGAGGGGATTAAATAGGGGGAAAAGATCAATAGTGGATGCCATGGGCTGATTAGGGTTAGGTTTGGTTCATGGTGTGGGCCTATGGGCTATTAAGCCTAAGTCACAAGTCATGACTTGTGAAATCACAAGCCATTTCTAAATCAATTCAAATCCTATTTTCTCCAAATTGATCCTAATGATTAATTATCACTAACTTAAGTCAACCTAGGTTTCCATATCCTAATCACATAGTCATGACCTAGGTTAGCCACTAGGTTAGTCTCCAAAGTCAACATAAGTCAAAGTCAACTCAAACACCAAAATCAATTATACTAAAAATCTCTAAAAATCATATTAATTCCAATAAATCTAAATAATACATAATAATTCTAAATAATTCTCAAAATTTCAAAAATGACCAAAATGACCAAAATACCCTCAAGCTAGAGAAGTGGTAGTGACATTTATAAACCTTGTTTTTATGGTGGAAGAAATTATGAGTGCATGTTTGACACTCATCCAAAATATACCTCCATTAGTCAGCATAACCTAATATGGATCTCCTGCTGTATTGGCATCCAACAAAATCGGAGTCAAAATACCTTATGATCTCCAGAATTAACAGATCTCCTACAAAGAGCATATAATTTCTTGTTATCTATTAATTACTTAAGTAGTTTGGCTGCTATCCAATGATCCATCCATATTTGCTTAAATATTTGCCTAACATCCTAATATGTACGCAATATCCTGACGCGTACATACTTGAGCATACATTAGACTCCCTACAACTGATCATGAAGGAAAAATCTATTGTATTTTCTTAATTTTAAGGCTAACCTTAGGGCACTTATTTGAGACCGAATTTGTCTCTTTTAACAAGAGGTGTCACCTAGTTTGCATTAAATACTTTAATCAATGTACAAAACCAGAAAATTATTTCTACTCCCACTGAACTTATGATACACACAATCTTCAACAGTGTTCATATCAAAACCAAACGAGATAGTCACTTGTTAAAACTCAAAGTATCTTTGACGAGAAGCCTGCTTGAGTTCATAAATAGATTCTGTCAGTTTGCGAACCATATTCTTTGGGTCTTCTGACACAAAGTTTTCTGGTTGCACCATATAAATTATTTCATCAATGTTACCATTGAGAAATACCGTTTTGACATCCATTTGATGTAACTCAATATTAGAATGTACAACAAGTACTATGATTGGTTTAAAAGAGTCTTTCAAAGAAACCAAAGAGAAAGTCTCTTTAAAAAATAATCCATTCCTCTTCTCTTGAGGTTGTTGAGTTTGTTCCTCAGAAACAATTACCTTATCTTGAATGGGGTGCCGCTACGTTGTCGTTGTTAAGGTATCTCAACAACGACTTATAGAGGTAATTCGACATTGTCTTATTGAGACTCCGAATTCACTTCTTGATCATGACATGTATAGAATACTGCACATCGTCAAAAGTGATAGTAGGAATCGTAATTGATTCCTAATTCTCAAAGACAATGATCCTGACTTTATTTCTCCCCCAAACTCAACATCCTCAAAAAATTATATTACACTTCTTGTCTCAAAAAAATTTCTTAGTGTGGGACCGTATAATTATTAACCCCTTGATCTGTAGCATAACCAATAAAGTAGCTGCTTATAATCTAACTTTGGTCTGTATTTTCTTTACACATTAATATAGACATTAAAATCTATAAAGTCAATAAAATCCAAATCTCATCAGACACAAGTCGTTCAACTCTATTTCTAGAGATGTGACCTAATTGCTTATGTCATAATGAGGCTAAATTTTTATTATTGTTAATTTTGTGTTTAGTACCACATGACTCCACTTGCAAGGTTTCATTTAAGCTGCAATAGTTCCAACTGAATATAGGCGATCATAAATCTTAAAGGAACCGTTACCAATAATATTTGGATTTAAAGATAGACAAAACTTATTATTTCTAAATGAACAATGATAACCATATTTGTTCATTAAGAAAACTGAAACTGAATTTCGTCTAAATGACGGTACAATAAAAGTGTCTATCAAATCCAAATAATAATCGGTTCCTAAAAATATCCTAAAATGTCATATTGCTTTCATTTCTACCAATTTACCGTCACCCACATAGATGTATCTTTCACCATCAATTGGCTTCGGTAGCTCAGACAACCTTGTCTATAAACACTAATGTGGGTAGTAACACCAGAATCTAACCACCACGTGCTTTTAGGTACTAAATCTAAATTAGCCTCAAAACAAACAAAATTTAGAAATGTACTTTTCTTTATACGTCATGCGTGTTACTTTGTACATTTCTTCCTTATGTGTTTTGTCTTATCACAAAAGAACAACCCTTAGTTTTATATTGTTGTTTCTTTTGACCTGGACCCTTAGCAGCTACTTTATTCATTTCTTTTTGCCCTTAAAGTTTATTCCATTAAACATGAAAATTAAAATCTTATTGGCAGATATTTTAACAACATTAACTGTAAAGAGAACAAAGCAACAAAAAATAAACATGCTCTAACAAATAACCAAAGCGTAAAATATAGTCAAACAAATTCAAATAATGGTGAACCCCATCTCAAGATACCTAGTACATCATTAATATCAAGTCTTTGGACAGTGATATTAACTTCAAGTGGTATTCTTGGTGTAATGATCAAACATTGACAATAAGTCATGTCAAATAATAAGTCTATCTTTGGATCGGGTTATTATTCACATGTAAACCGTATAATTGCCACACATTTATCACCACAAGTATGTGTGCAATTCGGCCAAGTATTAACCTTCCTTTGGGCTGGCTAATACTCGCATGAATTTACACACACAAACATCTAACATCCCTCATAGACTATCTACGCAAGAGAGGTCACTTTGGCGACATATTGTTTCAATGAGTCTGTTTAGAATATTAGACAACTATTACTAGCCACAAAAGGCAAAAAAAATTTGAATGTTGACTAAATTTTACAAACCGAATTATGTCCAAAATCATAAGTACATGCATATTTATAAGATTATTAATTCAAATAAAGTAACCAAAAGCATAAGCATGATTTTTAGTTTGACCAAAACTGGATATTATCAACATAACAAATATTCATATGATAATATATTGAAAATATGCATCCATAGCTAGAAAAACATAGACATTTAGCTGAATGGAATAATTCCAAAACATATATCCAAACTGAGCATATGATATAATTCAATCCATATTATTCAATTATATCAAGATATCCAAACTGAGCATATTTTGTCTTAATTGAGCATTAACTAGAAGGAATAAATCCAAAATATCACATAAAGAAATTCGACCAAATTAATAAATACGTAGGGTTGACTCTAGACAACCCCTCTTCTTCCTTCTAGACATAAGTCGGCCAGTATACTTGTCCATTTTCTAATAAATTAATGAGAAAGACCTAAAAGAAATATTCTTGACACTAGGAGTACCAAAGTAATATGAGTTATATGTCTCGATGACAAGCATAACTCTGCACCCGAAAGTTCCAAGAAAGAAAGCATTACTTCACAATTGCTAATTATAGACATAGTCTACAAGATCCAACTAATCTATAACAGAAAATAGATTATATCTGCAAAGATGCAATCAACAATTAAATAAAGTAAGCAAATCCTTATGTTGTAGATTATTTCTGCCTTTCTTTTTCTACTTCACTTCACCGTCCATAAATACCTTATATCAAAGAAATTTGTTGTACACAGAAAGGCTTGTAGGAAATGCAGCCGAGTACTCTGAACTATGTGATTTCAACTCATACAAATTGATAGCTATAAGTAGTGTCCAAATCCTATCTTCTGTGTGATACGGTACCATGACTACATGGATCTGTAATAGATCTATGATTTTAACATACTGTTAAGTACAATAACTTGAGAAGAAAAAACATTAGAATAGTATGAAGGTTCAAACATTGACGAGAATATATTAAAGATCATGCACAATTGACTTTTATTGCTAGAACTAATTGACAATGTCTTAAACTGACATACAAGCAAAAGCTGCAACAAATAATGACATCAAAGTATAACAGAATATATTCCGCATGTGAAGAAATGAATCAAATTCTCCAAAGAATAATTCATGAAGGCCTAGAAAAGACCATGACCGTATAAGGCGAGCATCCAAAAAATTATGTGCTGCCGATCATCCAAATACCACTATGAACACCAATTTCCCTAAGGCGACGACGACGTAGATATTTGGCTTAAGTCAGAGTTTCTCCTAATTTATTTTTCCTTTATTTAGATCATAAAAAAATTGATCTAACAATTAGAACCCTAAATTAAATTAGATCTAATGATCTAGGATTCTAGGGTTTCTGAGCAATAATAAAAATAGATTCTGAAGCTTCAAACTCATGAATCAAACAAGGGAGGCTCTGATACCACTTGTTATATATTTATTGTGCCATGTCGATTCATGAGATGAAGAACATAAATTAAATTGATTGCAGAAGCGTACCTGAATTCATTGCTAGACTTGATGGATGTTGAAGCGATCGTCTCTTTATTGGGTTCGATCTTCCAACCTACTACGGCCCTTAATAACAAAGATGAAATCTTTGTTCCTCTCTTTGTTGATGGGAATACAGAAGAGAATAGAGAAAACCCTCTCTTGGTGGCCGTATGAGTTGGGGACCATAACCCTAATGAATACACATATATATAGATATGTGTGTTGTGATATTTCTAATGTGGCCCCTCATCAAATTAGAATTATCTCCGGTATCTACACATTAATTCCATGACAATTATACCCTTAAGCCAATTTTCCAAATAGACCACTTTAATTTGGCTTAATTATTTAGATAGCCCAAACACAATTAATTTTACATGTGTGGCCCCATAATTATTGAATAATTCCAACATTTTTGCCTTCTATTTTTCTTGTAGAATTCAACATGACATATACTGTCGTTGGGAGTCACTAAGTTACAGCCTTGTTTACTATAGTCCATGAAAATATTCTTTGCAAGTTCTTGGGGGAGTCAGGGGACTAAAGCAAAAAAAATGAAAATATATTTTTAAAAAAGGGAAAAGAGGACGCTTCTATGGCACCGACTCCAAGATAACATAGGTATCGGTGTACTCAATGCCTTCTTCTTCTTCTTCTTCTTCTTCACTAACATGGGAAGAATTATTTATACTTAATATTTTATTTAATATTTTCAAATACATGCTATTGTTATTAAATAGGTATTTTATGTTTGTTGATATGGCTTATGTTTTATGTTTAGGCATTTAACCTATCTTCAATCTATCTTTGTGCTACCAAATTTTTTTTTTCTTGAAGAGGTAATCTCAACACAAAACATAACTCATGTCAACAAACATCTATGACTAAGGAGAATAGTATAAATTAAATTTTTATCATATTTGTATGTTGTTGGATATTGTATGAAAATTCTAATGCAGGTTGCGCCGGTTGGTTGTACAATTTAAATATATTTGTTCTAATTTCGAGTTTCTTCTATTTCTAGGTTTAGTGCAAACATTTTATGTCGTTGAAGGTCTGATTGGACAAGTATCTATGGCAGGGTTGTGTCGGGTCTCACATATTATATTATTACGAGGAAATTTTATATAGAGTGATAAAATTTAGCATATTTATATAAAAGAGGAGAAGTTTTCAATATTTATAGGAAAAGTGATGTGGCGCCATCTTATATGGCGCCCAACTTTGATATTTTATTTTTAGGGTGTGGCGCCATCTAAGATGGCGCCCAATCTTTTTTTTTTTTCCTATTTGCTGGTTACGTGAGAAAGTTAGAATTTATCATGTTAAATAAATTTAACTCTTTATATACAATTTTATCTTTTTTTTAAAATCTTAGATATTTATTTAGACTTAATATTAGAAAAAAATATGTTTAAAAAATAATTCAAAATCTTAAATATTTTTTTCTTAAATCTTAGATATAACTTGAAATCGTAATAATTTTATCAAATAATTTTTAAAATATCTCTAGAAAAAATATTTAAAACAATTTTTAAATGTTAGATATTTATTTAAATTTAATATTAGAAAAAATATGTTTAAAAAATAATTCAAAATCTTAAATATTAAATTTTTAAATCTAATTTTACCAAAAATATGTTTAAAAAAATAATTGTAAAAATTAAATAAATTTATCTTTAACGTGAGAAAGTTGATTTATTCGTCCGTAAATAAATTTAACTTCTTATATACAATTTATTTTTAATTTGTTTGCAAATATTAGATATTCGTTTAAATCTAATATTTAAAAAATATGTTAGAAAAAATCACTTAAATCTAATATTAGAAAAATATCTTAAAGATAAGTTAAAATTAATAATTTAAAATCTTAAATATTGTTTCTCAAATCTTAGATATAATTTGAGATCGTACATAGTTTTTTCAAATAAAATTTAAAATAAAGATAAGTTCTTAGATATTCTTTCAAATATAATATTAGAAAATAATATCTTGGGTGTTGAAATTCTAAATAATTTGTTTCCTACTGAATTAATTATGTAAAAAAAAATTCATGGAAAAAGATTTAAGAAATTAATTCAGGTGTTTGATTGCCCTTGTTTTCTACGAAAATTGATCTCTTTCTATGGGTTTGACCATTTATTTAATTTAGCTTAAATTGACATGATTTTCAAAGATAGAAAATAAAGATATGAAAATAAAGCATAAAAGATTATATTTGATACTTAATTATAAAATATTTTAATAAATTACGAATAATTTTATATTCTCATGTGATAACTTATAATATATTTTTATATTCATATCTTATAAATTATGAGTTATTTTTTATCATCAAATATAATATTTTATGTTTGAAAACATATCCAAGAACTTACCTCTAGAGATATTTTAAAAATTGTTTGATAAAATTATTACGATTATAAGTTATATCTAAGATTTGAGAAAAAATATTTAAGATTTTGAATTTTTTTTAAACATATTTTTTCTAATATTAAGTTTAAATAAATATCTAAGATTTAAAAAAAAAAAGATAAAATTGTATATAAAGAGTTAAATTTATTTAAGATGATAAAATCTAACTTTCTCACGTAACCATCAAATAAAAAAGTTAGGAAAAAAAAAAGATTGGGCGGCGTCACACTCTAAAAAAAAAAAAAATTGGGCGCCATCTAAGATGGCACCACATCACTTTTTCTATAAATATTGAAAACTTTTTCTCTTTTATATAAATATGCTAAATTTCATCACTCTATATGAAGTTTCCTCTATTATTACTGGAATTTTGGATTTTCATGCATCATTTTATGTCGTTGAAGGTTTTATTGAACAAGAATTCTACGGTGGGTTATGTTGGGTCTTTTATATATTGTTATGTATATGTGATGTTGGTTGTTAAATTTTTTTAACTTAGCGATGGATTGGCAACGGTCGATGACAAACCAACAACATATGAGTGACGTTATAATCTGTTGCTGACTGAGTATATAAGAAATAAAACCTATGTATCATAAAACATGATTCATCGTTGTGGTAGTGTTGGTAGTTAGTCGTCTCGTCGTCGATTGATTGTCGCTAAAAGAGACGAATGTTCATCGCCATCTTGCCGATGATCGTTTCAAATGTCATTGTACATTGGTTGTTGGTGCATTGCCTACTTCTGCTCGCTAAGGCAATGCCTACATGCTTCCATTTGTTTGCTGCTCGGTCATTGGTAAGTAGTCGACCTGGCGACTAATCGTCGATACTATTTGATAGCGACAATGTGTTTGTCAATGAACCCTATTTAGTTGCCTAGGCTAATGGCTCTAAAAAATGAACCACTTATGTGGTCCACAATCTTCAGACCTCTCATTCATAGATGTCCCACCGTTACCATATTTTTGTCACTAATTTACAACTTGATACCCTCAACTATACTATTTTTTCAACTTGATATCCTAAATATTTTTAATGAACAACTTGATACCATCAACTATTGAATATTTTCAACTTCATATCCTAAAAAAAAATAAAAATAAAAACTACCCCTACCCTCTCTCTCCGGCGATGTCCCCCTCTCTCCCCCTCCCCCTCTCTCTCCTGCAGTGCGCAGTACGTGATGCACGGCAGTATGGGTGGGCGATGGGAGGTGTGGGGGCAGCGGAAGGAAGGGGGAGGGGCAGGGATGGAGGCAGCCGAGGGGGCGACGGGAGGAGGGGGCAGTCTGGAGGTGTGTGTGTGTTTGGATTTTTTTTTCAGGGTATCAAGTTGTTCATTAATAAAGTTTGGAGTATAAAGTTAAAAAGGGTATCAAGTTATAAATTAACATTTTTTTAATGAAATCAAAATGATCTCACTGGAAGAAGTTAGTGGGTTCCAGTTTTCCCTCCTAAAAATAACCAAAAAACTACCCTAACCTTATGCACATTGTGAACGGGTCTACTTCCATGTTCCATTTTGAACATTTCTCAAACACCAGAACTCCATTGGTCCACTCACCCATCCATGAAGAACATTTCCAACATCCTCTATTTTACCAAACTAGCCCCCATTCCCCACCTCTCCCTCTCTCTCTCCTCTCTCTCCTCTCGATCGGTCGATTAATTTCTTCCTTCCATCCTTCTGCTCGATTTGGGATCCATCTCGAGCAGGGTCGAGAGAGTTCTGTTGAGGAATTTGTTCGGCATTTGGTTGGGAGATGTCGATGTACTGTGTGCATCCTTTCTACGAGACCAGGCCCGAGTGCGACGATGTTCCCAAGACCAAGTTCAGGATCGTGGTCCGTTTCTGATCCCTGATCATCAAAGTTTTTTTGTTTTTTTGTTTTTTTTGGGTGTGAAAAGAAGTGAGTTTAAATGGACAAATCTCTTATGAATCATCAAAATTGTTTCTTTATGGATTTTTATTTGTTTTTTTAAATGGGCAAAAGTCTGAGTTAGAATGGAAATGTGGAACTTCATTTTTTTTTTTCTTGTGTTATTAACAGATCCTCAAAAGTTTGGTTCTTTTTTTTGGGGGCTTTTGATGTGATATTTGATGGGCACGTGAAATTTTTTCGAGTTTTGATTGATCAATGTCTATTTACAATCATCAGCATTGCTTCTTTTTGGGTTTGGAATTTTGAGTTGGGATGGAATGATTATAGCAATGCGGAAGAATTCCATCCTCAACATTGGTCTCTTTTGGGTTATTGCTAGAATTTTTTGATATGTCAACTTTTCTGGCTATACCGGGAAAATTTGAGTCAGAACATTGAGTAGAATGTTTCAAGTAATGTGAAAGATTGGTTCTTGGTAGCTTTAATAGAGGATCAATTATGAAAAGCCTTTATAGGTTGTAGTCAAGGGAGCAGTTATGCTGTCCCCAAAATGGGTGTCCCAACCATGTCCCCCCCTCTTCTATATATGCAACTTTTTGTATCCATAATTATTTAGTTTTTTAAATAAAAAATATAAAATTCGCATGCATAGGAAAAAAAGACATGGTAGGAACCCCCATTTTGAAGACAGCAGATGTGCTCCCTATGGTCAATATTGCCTTGTTAAGTTCAAGGTCAAGGTCTATTTCCAATCCTCCAAACTCGTTTCTTTAGGGATATACATAAGTAAATCGTGTACCTGAAATGTAATAAGGCAATATTAACTCTGAAGTTTAATTGACATTACCAAACACATCAGCGACCATTATATTAGGTTACAATTGTTTCCAAAGTGTTGAAGAGTAGATTAGTTTTCTGTACTTGCTTTATTAATTGAAGTATTTTCTATTTTTTTCTAGGATAGAGATGTCATTTTACATTGTTTGCAATCATATAAATCAAGGTAGTAAAAGGCGCAAGGCACACTTGATGCGCAAAGGGTCTATATCGTCCAAGGTGCAAGGCGCACTTAAGGCACGCGTCCGAGTGAAGTAAGGCGCAAAATAAAAATAAAAATATACATAAATAAATTAGTAACGTAAGAAATAAAATCAAATAACATATTGAAACCAACAAAAACATGTTAACATAACCAAGTGAACTAGCATAGGAACAATAACACACAACAAAACTAACAAGAATTTGTATTTTTCCTCCCACGCTATTAGTAAATTTTAGTTTTTCAAGTTCAACTATAGTAAACTTTGTGGAAAGGACTACATCCCTACCACTTGTATTAGGTAAGGGCTATCTCCTTGTCTTTTTTTTATTGTAAAGAATAAAAAATACATAAGGCGCATCTAGGCACACCTTTTCTTTGTTGCGCCTTAATGAAAGGCGCACCTTGGGTGCGCCCGGAGAAATGTGCCTCGCCTAGTGAAGTACGAGACGCAGATGTTGTGCCTTGCTCCAAGGCATGCCTTTGACTACCTTGATATAAATATTGGCCAAGAGCCGTAATAATTTTCTTTTATCTCATTCCATAAAAATTCTCAAGACTAAATAAAAACCCTAATCTAACCCTAAAACATTATATAGCAAGACTTGGTTAAAGCTGGATGAAACCACCATATTTATTCAAAAAAGGGGATCCTAAATAGATTGACCAAACTACCAAAAGTAACCTGTAACTATCCTGATATGAATCTGGATTTTCCTGCATTTCTCAATTCTATAAACGTTTGAAACCTTAATTTTCCCAATTAAAGAAGATCTAAATTAATCAAGTACTCTATATTAAATAATAATAATATTAGTAAGTAATTCATTCCTAAGATGTTATTAAATTCATGTCCTAGTTCCAAAATACATAGAACCAGGATATGTGGCAATGACCAGCTTCGTATTAAGTAGACTCAAGTCCAACTCAAATACGTATACGCTGTCCAAAATCGGGCCAAACTATCTATAAGTCTCAACTACTACATCGACATCTCAATATACAAGAATACGAAAGATAAGACGAAATATAACTAAGAAAAATATGAAGAAGGTATTGACTAATAATACATGAATCCTGAAGAAACAATATCCGATAATTCCAGGGTAGAAGATCATCATTAACCTGGAAGGAAACCAGCTCCTTAGAGATGAGTTGTTCCATACAGTGAGTCCATAATATTTTATGAGACTAATGTAAGTTGTCTTATTTTATGAGACTTATCGATTCTACGGAATCGGCGCGTGACATATTGGTATTAGAGCACGACTGTACATCCTTTGGCTTTCCGTCTTGAAAATTTTAAAATTCGATCCAAGTTTCCTTAAATTGAACTTGTGTCAAAGAGATGAGTTGTTCCATACAGTGAATCCATAATATTTTATGAAACTATTATAAGTTGCCTTCTTTTGGCAGAGATGGCAACGAGGAACAATTCGAGTACTTCAAGTGGCTCTAGCAGCTCGAAGGCCGAACTCTCGATCGATCTGATGGAGCAAATTTTGTGCATGATAGAAGCACAACAGTAGTAGGCCGAGGTGCAGCGATAGCAGTCCGAAGCTTAATAGAATAAAACTGAGGCACGACAGACTCAGTTCGAAGTGCGATTCGAAGCCGAATTCAAGGTACAGCAAAAGCAACTTGATACTTCACAGCAGATAGTTCAGACGATCGTGGCCAACAATAACTACTCTGCTACCACACATGCCGCAACTGAGCCTATGAACTAACCTAGCGAAGTCGACCCGGAGGAGCCCCGACCTGCACAAGAGAAGAGTTCCACCTTCAAGATACTAGAATTCAAGAAGGTGTGCAATACTTTATTCAAGAGAACCGAAGACCCTCTAGTGGCGTTAGACTGGCTGATAGAATTGGAGGATCACTTCGAGCTGCTTGGCATTGATGAGTCGAAGAGAGTCACATGTGCTCAACTTCAACAACTCGGCTTGAACATGCACGACTTGTAGGATGTGCAGAAGCGATCGATCCTCAGTGATGACAAGTCAGTAAAGATCACTTAGGCCACGTTCTGCAAGGCATTCAAAGATAAGTTCCTTCCAATAGCCGTTCGTCAATAGAAGGAGAACAAGTTTATGCAACTTAGGCATGGGGTATTACAGTTCGCTAGTATGCAACAACGTTTAACAAGCTAGCCAAATTCGCAAGTGTCTATCTTCCTAATGCGGCAAGTCGAGTCCGACGATTTGAAGTAGGTCTGCGACCTTCTATTTTTGCACATGTCACCGTTCTGCAGTATCAGATAATGCGAGAGTCACTCAATCACGCCCTCTGCCTAGAGCCTCAGTATCCTCCAGCTGCTTCCGGTGCTGTGTAGAACTGCAACCACAAGCGCCCTAGTATCGTAGGTGGAAACAATGTGTCCAAGCGTCATCGGTCCAGCAACAATGGCGACTATCAAGGACATATTCTAGGGCCACTATGTGCCAGATGCAACAACAGAGGACATTTGGCAAATAATTGTCGAGTTCCAGAAGGGGATGCTGGAAGTGCGGTCAGATGGAACTTATCAAGGATTATGATTTAACCATCACATACACATCAGGCAAGACGAATATGGTGGCATATGCATTGAGCCATAGATTTGTTGGATCTCTATCAATCGCAACTAATATATTAAAGGTCTTAGAGAATTTGGGAATCGAATTTCGAGTATGTGGTCAAAATGTTCAGTTAGCACAACTTCAACTCGAGCCGAGTCTACTAGAGAAAATCAAGACTGTAAAAGGTAGTGATGAGTTTCTGCAGAAGATTCGTGGGAAGATGGCAACATGAAAGGCAGCTGATTTCACAGAATTTGAAGATGGGGCATTGTGATTACAAAAAAGATTGTGTGTTCCAAAGGACGAAGTGCTCAGAAAAGAAATACTTACGGAAACCTATTATGCAAGATATGCGTTGCATCATGACAATATGAAGATGTATAAGGATCTACGCACAATTTTATAGTGGCACGGTATCTTTGTTTCACAATGTTTGGCATGTCAGCGTATGAAGGTAGAACACCAGAGGCTTGACGAGAAGATGCAAAATCTCGCCATTCCAGAGTACAAATAGGAGCATATTTTCGTAGATTTTTATTGTGGGTTTGCCAAAGACGTTGCGAGAAAATGATGCGATCTAGGCCATCGTGGATAGATTAACCAAGTCAGCCCACTTCATTGCTATAAAAGATTCTTGGAGCATCGGCCGATTTGCTTATATCTACTTGGACGAGATAGTTTGACTGCATAGAGTGCCAGTATCTATAGTCTCGGATTGAGAGGGCGATTCTTGTCACGTTTCTAGAGTAGTCTTCAATCGACTATGGGGACGAAGTTGAAGTTCAGCTCCACATATCATCATCAAACCGATAGCCAAACAGAATGAGTGACTCAGATTATCGAAGAAATGTTACGACTCTATGTGATGGATTTGAAGTCAAGTTGGGACACATCTACTATTGGCAGAATTTGCAAATAATAATAGTTACCAATTCAGCATTCAGATAGCACCATACGGGCGGAAATGTAGATCACCTATATGTTAGGACGAAGTAGGAGAACGGTAAATACTTGGTCCAGAATTGGTTGAGCAGACCGTGCAGAAATTCGTTTGATTAGGAGAAGATTGAAAGTTGCGCAGAATCGACAACAAAGCTATGCGAATTCTTATCGATGACCTCTTGAATTTGATGTAGGCGATCATGTGTTTTTGAAGGTAAAACCTATGCGAAAAGTCATGAAATTTGGAGCCCTATCAATCGCAACTGAGATATTAAAGGACTTGGAGAATTTGGGAATCAAATTTCGAGTTTGTGGTCAGAATGTTCAATTGGCACAACTTCAACTCGAGCTAAGTCTACTGGAGAAAATCAAGACTGTACAAAGTAGTGATGAGTTTCTGCAGAATATTCGTGGGCAGATGGCAGCAGGAAAGGCAGCTGATTTTGCAGAATTTGAAGATGGGCAATGCGATTACAGAAAAGATTATGTTCCAAAGGACGAAGCGCTCCGAAAAGAAATACTTACGGAAACCTATTATGCAAGATATGCGTTGCATCATGGCAATATGAAGATGTATAAGGATATACGCACAACATTGTAGTGGCACGGTATCTTTGTTTCACAATGTTTGGCATGTCAGCGTATGAAGGCAGAACACCAGAGTCCCGACGAGGAGAAGCAAAACCTCGCCATTCCAGAGTACAAATGGGAGCATATTTTCGTAGATTTTTATTGTGGGTTTGCCAAATACGTTGCGAGGAAACGATGCGATCTAGGTCATCGTGGATAGATTAACCAAGTCAGTCCACTTCATTGCTATAAAAGTTTCTTAGAGCATCGGCCGATTGGCTCATATCTACTTGGACGAGATAGTTTGACTGCATGGAGCACCAGTATCTATAGTATTGGATCGATATGGGCGATTCTTGTCACGTTTCTAGAGAAGTCTTCAATCGGCTATGGGAATGAAGTTGAAGTTCAACTCCGCATATCATCATCAAACCGATTGCCAAACAGAACGAGTGACTCAGATTCTCGAAGACATGTTACAACTCTGTGTGATGGATTTGAAGTCAAGTTGGGACACATCTACTACTAGCAGAATTTGCAAACAATAATAGTTACCAATCTAGTAGTCAGATAGCACCTTACGGGCGGAAATGTAGATCATCTATATGCTGGGACGAAGTGGGAGAACGGCAAATACTTGGTTAGAGTTGGTTGAGCAGACTATGCAGAAAGTTCGCTTGATTAGGAAAAGATTGAAAGTTGCACAGAGTCGGTAGCAAAGCTATGCGAATCTTTATCGACGACCTCTTGAATTTGATGTAGGCGATCATGTGTTTTTTAAGGTAAAACCTATACGAGGAGTCATGAAATTTGGAGTAAAAGGGAAACTGAGTTAGTCCTTTCGAAGTCCTCAAGCGAGTCGCGCCAGTTGCTTATCAGATTGCTCTACCACCGGTGTTAGTAGAAGTGCACGATGTGTTTCATATGTCTCAACTGCGAAAGTACGTAATCTATCCAAGCCATGTGTTAGACTTCAGTTAGCTAGAACTGCAAGCAGACTTGTCATATGCGGAAGAACCTGTTTAAATCTTGGACAAGAAGGATAAGGTACTGAGGAATCGAGACGTTTTCCTGGTTCGTGTGCTTTGGCGGAACCATTCGATCAAGGAGTTAACACTGAACTGGAGTCGGATATGAACGAAAAGTTTCTTTCCTATTCGATGAAGGTGAGTTCTTGTTCTGAAGTTTCGAGGACAAAACTTTTTCTTAGTGGATTATATTGTAATGCTTCGCTCCAGTAGGAGGCACTATATCGACGACTTTATCGGTATCGGTTGACATTCTTTGCAATACAAGCCCAAGTTTGTGCTTGTACAAGGCACCTGCTCGTGTACATTTGAGTATATCAAGGTTCAATACAAATTTGCAACATAGATTAGGCAGAGAAATTGAATAACGCGTCTTGGCACAAAAATGATAATTTTTCATTGATAATATACATCATTACAGAGATTTGAGCAACAGAGTAAAAGGTACAACTTTGTATTACAAAATGAGTTACATTTTCCACATATCACATTCCTTTACTAGAAACAAAACATATAAACACCTTCTACCAGAGTATTCTTTGCACAACTGGGGTGGAGGGTCTTCAAAATGAGTATGAAGAAAGCCTTCAGCTACGAGTAAGACTTCAAAATAGGGAGAAAGCTTCGACGCGTCTGAGCGTCGCCTTCAGCTTCTCGATGCGCCTCCTTGATTCGTAGCACCTATGGAGACATGGGCCAGTACATTGCCATGTACTGGTGAGTAGCCATTTAAAATCTCATGTCATCGATGATTGTTATAGAAGTTAGGTGAAGCATGTAGTATTATAAGTGATCTTTTTAGCCTTTTCTTAGTTTCAGTTACAAAGCATATGATAGAACATAACAATGTATATATGATGATTCTTACTCACGACAAAGTCTTCTTCCTTGCAATAGAACTTATTATGTTCTTCCATGTGAACCAGATATTGTTAGCTAAACAATTTATATATATATACGTGGGTTGCTGGTGACACACCATCTTGGACCATAGCTTGGTTAAACGACGACCCTTTCAGTGCGCATAGCGAGCCCTACTGAAAGTTCTCGAATCACCCATGCTAGTAAGCCAGTATCTATCCATGTTCCTCCTAAGCCGAATCGGTGCCTCGACAACCCTTCAAGAAACTAAAACCTTGTGCACAAGTTGTCTATGACCATGCAACACTAAGAAACTTAGTTATTTAAGCATAGTCTACGAGATTATAGAAAACTTGATATTCTCAATGTGTTCTACTTATCATTCGAGCAATCAATAGGCATATTCCATATTACAGTTGCGACATTTATTCATCGATTCATTATCTATTTAGCAAAATTATGTAGTAGACATTGTAACTTAAATATGCAACATTACCACGATTTGCAGTTCTGTAGAATAAACATGCAATATTGAGTGCTCATTCCTTGTAGCATTTCTTATGATCGGTACCATTGATTGATTGGAGAGCAAGAGGGTCATGGAAAGAAGGGTGAAGCCACTCACCTTTAGAGAATTGCCGAAAGAAAGAGATTTTCGACACCTTGCTCAATGAAGCAGGCTCCGAGACAGTGGTACAAAAAGTTCGAGTCGTTTATGGAAGAGTATGGTTATTCACGAACGACTTTGGACCATTGTCTATATGTGATACTTTTTCGAGGATAATTTCATCATATTATTGTTTTATGTGGATGATATACTATTGGAGGGGCAAAATGCTACCAGGATAGTAGAGTTAAAGCGGTAACTGGGCACAACATTCTCTATGAAGGATTTGGATGCAACAAAGGCTATTATTGAGATGAAGATCAATCGAGAGAGAGAGAAAGAGAGAGAGTCCAAGATGCTTCATTTGTCCTAAAAGAAATAAATTCACCGGGTACTTCAGTGTTTTCAGATAGACGGGTCAAATAAAGTGAGCAACCCCTTGCAGCTCACTTTAAACTTACTGCGGAGCAAGGTCCATCTACTGAGGATGAAAAGAAAGATATGGAGCAGGTTCTGTATGATTCAGCAGTATAGAGTCTCATGTATACCATGGTGTGTACGAGGCCTGATATTGCTCATGCAATTGGCATGGTTAGTAGGTCTCTTTCCAAACCAGGGAGGGTACAATGGAGTACGATCAAGTGGATTTTGCGATACCTTCAGGGCACTACTTGGAAGCTTTTATTTGGTGGTGACGAACCGAAGCTGGTCGGATATACTGATACTGATATGACTGGAGATGTAAACACGAGAAGATCGACTTCGGACTATGTGACGATATTTGCTGGTGGAGCGGTATTGTGACAATTGCGGTTGCAAAAGTATGTTTTATCTACGACAGAGGCATAGTTCATGCGGCGACAGAGGCTTGCAAGGAGTTACTATGGTCGAAAAAGTTTCTACAGGAAGTTGGGCTTATGCAAGAGCAGTACATTTTGCTTTGTGACAATGGGAGTGCAATCCATATTGGAAAGAACCCTTTTCATAGTCGGTCCAAGCATATTAAAATTTGGTATTATTGGATACGAGATGTGCTTGTGAAGCATTACACGACGCTTGAGAATGTTTGCACAGAGGACGATGGAGCGGATATGCTCACGAAGGTTCTACCAGTGGAAAGTTCGAGTACTGCAGGAGGAGCGTCAATATGACAAGCCCCTCCACCTAGTTGGGAAGAGGGAGATGTGTTGGAGTTGGATGGGATTCCCAACCCATGTAGAGAACACCCTGGAGTGCGACGAGCGCCATCCGTGTGTCGGAGAAGCTCAGGATGCTGAAGGTGTCAAAGCAGAGTTTAGAAAACAACAATTTGAGAATCTGCCTAGACTTGACCTTGTTCGTTCCGAATTTGGTCAACCCGAGTTCGGTCAGGTTCAAACATAACTCTTTAGCATGGAGGCGACTGTATTCGGTCCAAGCCGAGGAGACTGTTCTGCTAGGTCAAATCGAATTCGATCGTTGAACTGAGATGAGTTTTAGGTGTTTATTTGTACAGTTGGATCAAATCTAATAGTTCAGATTTGTTGCGGGATTGAGAGGACTATATAGGTATTTTTAACTCTAATCCATATGCAAGTTTGTGCTTTACAACTTTTGGAGAGAGGAATGGGGATTGACAACTACATTGAAGCAAATGCAATTTTGGGTAATTCTTCTCGTCGTCTTTGTTCTTCGGGAGTCTGTAATAAGTTTTCATCTTCTAAGTCGTTGTGGTGATACGTTTGGATTGGTGAGAAGTCTGTAAGGAGTCGGTGTACTTTCTTATTCCATTAGTGGAGTCTTTTCAGGATTGGACACCGATCGTCCCGTGGTTTTTCCTGCAAGGATTTTCCACGTCAAAATTGTTGTGTTTGCGTTGTTTGGTTATCGTGTGATTCTGGCTATTTGGTTTCTGCGTTATACTTAGGTTCTTTCGCAGCTTCTTGGTTTGAGGGAATGGTTTCCGCGTTTTGTTCCCAATAACATGGCTGACACATAATTTCACCCAATGTCATCTATGGAAAGCTTTTCTGCGTTATCCTTAATAATGCCATTTAGTACATGGACAAATTGCCCTTTTAATCCAACTTAAAGATTAGAAAAGGAAGGTTATTTGTCATGGAAGATTTATCTTCTTCTATTTTTGTTTTTCTATTTTATGTATTCCATGGTCTCTCTTTGAACACGGAAGGCTATAACAATTCCTTGTTTTTAGTTGTGTATATTCTAGCTCTTGATACCTTTAACGAATGAGAAGTTCAACAAGGACTCTTCAGCGATCAGCCGTTACTTTGAGTTGTGACCTTCATGTTGATTCTAATGCATAAAACTGTCTTTTAGTTTTCTATAGATCATTATGATCATGAACTTCTTAACAGGCATTGTAATTCAGAAGGGTAAATTGTTCCTGTTCTTAATGCAGAACGGAAAAACTCTTAGCCAGCGGAGGTGGCATGCTGCATTTAGGCCAGAAGGTTACTTGGATATAGCCCCAACTCTTAACAGAATCCACCACGGAGTATGTACCATCATCTCCCTCTCTTCTATCTTCTTTTTAAAGATTTCTTGGCTATGTTAGATCTGTTTTCATCTAGACTACGGAAAATTTAGGTGAGCAAAGTTTTTGCCTTGCTGTATATTGCTACGTATGCATGTACTAGTTGACTTGGATATTCTAGAGAACTAATAATAACCTCAAGACCTCATGATCAACAATTTTAGAGGAATCTCCTATGCTTCGACAACAGTGGAACATTTTTATATACCAAACGCAGCCCACAGAAATCACCAAATTTGCTGGCTTATTTATCTGCATAACAGACAATAGTCAAGAAGCCAGTATAGTTGCATGAGAATGACTAGATTATAGATAATTACTGACAGTCAATCAATCTTATATACTATATCAGTATGTCCAATCCATTTTGAACCTTAGGTCTTTCCTGAAATCCAATCAGTAGTATATACTATTTCAGCGTGTCAACTCCTCTAATCTCTCTCCCTGATCCAAGGTTTGACCTAGGAGCTTGAGAAATTGAGACATGGTATTTCAGTAATTGACTATGCGAAATGTTGGTGTTAAGAGTAAGGCTCAAATCAGCATGTCAAAGTTCCAATGATGGTTGTCAATACCTATTATAGGAATAGGTGGAAGTTCCCTCTTAGGTTCCTAAACTCCTATCCAATGTAGCTAATGTAGCAACAAAGAGTGCACAAAGAGAAACTAAATATGGACATACAAGAGAAACACTCAAATTAATATAACACTCCCCAGCAAGAGATTTCAATCAAATCCAACTTGGAGGGAAAATGTATAAAAAAAAGGTCGAGGAAGAGCCTTATTGAGTACTCTTCTAATTGTGCAAGAGGAGAAACACGACATATACCATCTTCTTTAAGCTTGATTTTAGTAGCAGTTAACCTCAATATGTTGGTGTGGTCACAGATGATGGGATTTTTGCTAATGTGAAAGGAAGCTTTGTTGTTGTAATATAGAGTTGCTGGAGAGGTAAGCGCCTAAGCGGTACACCAAGATTTGTGAGAAGACTTTTGAGGCAGGTGAGCTCAGGGACTGCATGTGTCATAGATACATACTCGACCTTACAAAAAGAGAATGCGGCCACTTTTGATTCGTGGTTTGTCAATTGACTAAGTTGCTACCGAATAAAGTTAGCCATAAGTGAATGACGATCATCAATAGAGCCATCAAAATCAACATCAATATAGGTAGTAAAAGACGTAAGGAGTTTCGCTAAAGAAGTCCCTGGCATGTAAACCTTGTAGAAATTTGATGAATCCCTCAACTCTCATATGAGGGTTTGGACTCATATATCTAGGAGTAAGAATGTTACATTTACATATGGGTCTACACTTATTTAGATATTACGTAACAACACTAATACCTTAACACCTTCCCTCAAGCTTGAGCATATATGTCAATCATACCCAACTTGTTACAAAGAAAACGAATACGGGGGCCTCAAAAAGACTTCGTAAAGATATCTCCTATTTGATATCCGGTCTTCACATGGTGAAATGTTATCACCTCCTTTTGGTATTCATCACGGACGAAGTGAACCTCGATCTCAATGTGTTTCGTCCTCATAGAATACATGATTGTTAGCAATGTGAATGGCTAACTGGTTATCACACCACATATCTGCGGCTTCCGATTCTATTTCTTCTTCCAGTTCCTTTAAAAGATGTAACAAATATTATATCTCTGTTGTGCCATAAGCAATGGCTCGGTATTCCGCTTCTGAACTCGATCGTGAGACTATAATCTGTTTTTTGCTCTTCCACGATACTAAGTTCTCGCCAATAAATACTGAGTACTCGGATGTAGACCGTCGATCTGGATGACTCTCACCCAGTCAGTATCTGTAAATACTCAAGACGAGTATGCCCCGTATTCTCTATACGAATTTCCTTTCCCGGATTCTGAGCTAGATAGCGCAAGATCCCAAGAATTGTCTTCCAATACGAAACACGTGGAGAAGCCATAAACCTACTAACTACACTTACAATAAAGAAAATGCCAGGACGAGCCATAACCGCCAAGTAATTGAGTTTCACTACCAGCCGACAATATTGCGTAGGATTGGTCAGCAATATTCCCTCATTGGGAAGTAACTTTACCCCTGGATCCATTGGTGAGGTTGCTCCCTTAATTTGTATCATTCATGCTTCAGTTAGTATATTAAGAACTTACTTCTTCTAAGACAGTATAATGTCTTGTTCGTCCCGTGTGACTTCGGTGCCCAAGAAGTACTTCAATACTCCTATATCTTTGGTCTAAAATTGTTTGTCTAGAAACAATTTCAGCTTGGCAATACCTTGACAACCATCCCTTGTAATCACGATGTCATCAATATAGACCCCAGGTAGTATCCGTCCAGCTAATGTACGTTGTTAAAATACCGATTGATCCTTCTTCGATTGGTACATACCAAACTAATTAACTACATGTGAAAATCTATTAAACCAAGCATGAGATGATTGTTTGAGACCATAGAGTACCTTTTGCAGATGACACACTTTACCCTCCCTTGCAACGAACCTAGGAGGTTGAATCACATACACTTCCTCATCAAGATTCCTATAGAGAAATGCATTCTTCACATCCAACTGAAGTAAGGACCGATTATATCGGACGGCTATCGACAGGTGCAATTGTACAAAGGTTATCCTAACAACTGGAGAGAAAGTCTCAAAATAATCTATTTCGTAAGTCTGAGAATACTCTTTTGTCACAAGATGAGCCTTTAGACGATCAAGAGTGCCATCCGATTTCACCTTGATTGTGAACACCCATTTGTAACCTACCGCCTTCTTACCAGAAGGCAAATCCATCAAGTACCATGTATGGTTCTTCCGAAGCGCTCGCATCTCCTCTTTCATAGCGGCATGTCAACCAGAATGTTGGAGTCCCTCCTCGATAAATTATGGGATCTGAATCCCTTCAATAGTACCTGTTAAGTGTTATATTAGAGTTATTAGTTAATGGGCTTCAGTCCCACATTGCTTAGAATAATAGGAGAGGAGGCTAGCCTCTCCTACATATATATAGTCTCTCATCAATAATAAATCATCTTATTATTTCCAACTCTCCTCTCTACATGGTCTCAGAGCCAAAACCCTAACCCTAACCTACCTCTTATAGCTGCCACCTCCATCCCCCTCCCTTTGCTGCTGCCGCCGCCCCCTTTTTCCCTCTTCCTACTGCTGCTGCTCTCACCTGCCCACCTCCACCCTACCCCTTTCCCTATTGCTTCTATTGCTGCTGCACCCGTCCCTCCCAAACCCCTGGCCAACCCCCCCTCTACTGCTGCTGCTGCTACCAGACCCACCCCCTTTTTTTTGCTGCTGCCGACCCCTCTACCAGATCCCCCTAACCCTAACCCTAACCCTTCACATCAGCCAACCCAACCCCTATGACTCATAACCCTAACCCTTCACATCAGCCAACCTAACCCCTATGACTCATAACCCTAACCCTAATCGTTCCCCCTACATCAGCCGCCATGATACCCCTACAAACCCTAACTTAGTTTCCAAAAAAAGAGAAAAAATTATTGGAATTCTCAGAGGGTAAATATATGTTTGCTGGAACCTCTGACTCTTAATAATTATTTCAAAAATTTAAGAAAGAGCAAACATATGGTTTATTTTGCATGAATGTTTGTTTCTTTCCTTGATCTTCACACCAGGATCTAACAGAGGTTAACATGGATTATCTCTCTGTCCTGGCTTGTGATTCACACTCTCTGCTTCCTATGCGCATGTGTCGGTTCCGACTCCATTTTTAGCGTATTGGCAGAGTTGCTGTGATTATCAAGTTGGAAAGAACAAATTGTCAATCGAATCAAATGACAGACTCTACGACGAATAACAGTACGACAGATGCTAGTGTCAGCAACACACTAGCGGGACCAACAAGCATTAGCACGACGATTTCCTCAATTCGACTTGTCGATAGACGGTTGGAAGAGCCAGAGGGTTACTCGACATGGAGAAAGAAGGTCAAGAAGACGCTTCGAGGAATGCGATTGTCCAAACATCTGACTGATAACCCTCCAGCAGAAGATGATCCCATCTTTGAGCAATGGGAGACAGATGACAGTCGACTGTTTACACAGTTGATGAATTCCATGGAACCATCGGTGGAAGACATTGTTCAAAATACGAACTCCGTGAAGGAGTTCTGGGAGGTACTGGCGGCAGCGTTTGATGGTAAACGCGATTTGTTTCGTATCTATGACTCAGTCGTTGGTGTATACCGAGCAAATCAGGGAGACAAATTCCATAAAGACCATTTCCGGGCCTTTAAGGCTATGACGGATGAGATCGACCGCGTATTACCTCTTACGTCGGATATTAATGAAGCAAGGTGAGCAGCTTCATTCATGGCTTATTTTTCCTCTCTCCACCCTGAAGCGGACTCAGCTTGCTCTCAGATTATTACTGGATCTGTTGTACCGTCTCTGGTGGAAGCACACTATCGTGTCCTTTGGTCAGTCAAAGTCGTTAAGACTACTCCGGGTGATCCTCCTGCTGATCACTCTGCTCTCGGGGCCACTCGTACGGGATTTCGTGGTGGTCGTGATGGCCGACGAGGTGGACGAAATGCTGGTCGTGATGGGGGATATGGCAATGGCGGACGTGATGGAGGAAGACCACGCACATGCTTTAATTGTGGTCAGCTTGGCCATTTCTATTGGCAATGTACTAAATCATCTGGTGCTAATATCGCCACTGATGCTCCTGATGATGGTGTCCGATCTATTCAGCTGACTTCAGACACATATACAGAGTTTCTTGATTTCCAGGCTCAACGTCGTGGTGACGCTTCCACGTCTGGTTCCACAGTAGGATATTCAGCAGCATATATAGTTAAGCCTAAGCAGTGGGTAATTGACTCTGGTGCATCCTCCCACATGACTGGTGACGCAGGTATGATATATGATTATGTCCATGCCCGTCATATTTTTGGCATTACTGTTGCCAATGGAGGTTCCCTGACAGTCCGAGGACGTAGAAGTGCCAGTCTTTCTTTCGGACTGTCACTCAATTATGTGCTACTTACTCCTGAGAACCCGTTCAGTTTAATTTTTATTAGTCAAATTACTCGTGAACTGCATTGCTCGGTAACATTCTTCCCTGATGGTTGTGTTTTTCAGGACCTGAAAACTGGGAAGACTATCAGTAAGGGACATGTGGCTGGAGGTTTGTATCTGTTTGACACATCATCTTCGGTGGTCTGTGCCGGCGTGAAACTTAATCCTTTCGAGTTACATTATCAGTTAGGCCATCCATCAACCCAAGTTCTCCAAAAAATGTACCCTTCTTTAGATATTCATGTTTCTTTTCATTGTGAGCCATGTAGTTTAGCCAAGCATCACCGGGTTCCCTATCCGGTGAGTCAAAATAAAATTGCTTCCGCTCCTTTCAAGTTGGTACATTCTGATGTATGGGGACCTTGGCCGGTTGAATCAATAATGGGTTTTAAGTACTTTGTTACTTTTGTTGATGATTACTCACGTGTTACTTTTGTTTATCTGATGAAAAATCATTCTGAATTGTTTAATATTTGGTGCAATTTTTATGCTGAAATAAAAACACAATTTGGTGTTCCAATCAAAAAAATTCGAAGTGACAATGGCCGTGATATTTATCTCGTGATCTCGACAGACATTTGGCCCATAATGGCATCATCCACCAAACTTCTTGTGCGTCACACCACAACAAAATGGTGTGGCCGAGCGCAAGAATCATCATCTCTTAGAAACAACACGTGCTCTTATGTTTCAAGCACGTACGCCCAAAAGATTTTGGTCGGATGCGGTTCTTACTACTTGTTACCTTATTAACCGCATGCCATCATCAGTTTTCCATGGTAGCACTCCCTTCTCTAGGCTCTTTCCTGGACGAGAGACATTTCTACTGCCTCTCAGAATCTTTGGCTGCTTATGCTATATTCGGGATACCCGTCCAACTCTTTCTAAATTAGATCCTAAGACAATACAATGTATTTTTTTGGGTATCTTAAAGATCAGAAAGGGTATCGGTGTTATTCCCCTGTCCTGAAGAGATATTTTTTTACTCGGGATGTTACCTTTTGTCGAAACCGAATTTCCTCCACTCCCACCGGATCCAGTTCCCCTGGTCTATCCAGAAGAGGATTTTTTGTTATTTCCAAATCAACAAAACAGCCTCCCGTACGGGTGCCCTCCCTTACCGAGCCAGTTTTCCAGGTCGATGGTCCGCAAACACCGATTTAGTCAGTGCCGACATCGCCTACAGAATCATCCTCCTCTAGTTCCACCAGCAGCTCCGGCTCCAATGAGTTGCCTCCACTTGCTCCACCAGCAGCTCCTCCGGTTCTACCAGCAGCTTCGGCAGTTCCACCTCTCGAACGTCCTCGTCATGCCTGTCGTGATGATCCCTTGTATGTTGACGACAGCTACAAAGGACTTATCAGTCACACTCAGTCTCTGGTGGCTACTATTGATGAGATTCAGATTCCCAAGACCGCTGAGGAGGGTCTCAAACATCCTGGTTGGCATGCTGCTATGAATGAGGAGATGAAAGCTCTCGAGAAAAATTATACTTGGAATTTAGTCAACTTACCTACTGATAAACAGGCAGTAGGTTGCAAATGGGTGTTCACGATTAAGGTGAAACCGGATGGCACTCTTGATCGCCTAAAAGCTCGTCTCGTGGCCAAAGGATATTCTCAGACATATGGTGAGGATTCTTCGAGACCTTCTCTCCTGTTGCTATGACATCTGTTCGTGTCCTAATGGCCTTGGTTGTTCGTTATGATTGGTCGCTGCTTCAGCTGAATATCAAAAATGTTTTTCTCCACAGGGACCTTGATGAAGAAGTCTATGTATTGCAACCTCTTGGGTCATTGCAAGGGAGGATAAAGTGTGTCATTTACGAAAGGCCCTCTATGGTCTAAAAGAATTATCTCGTGCATGGTTTGGTCGATTTACACATGTTGTTACTCAGTTTGGCATGTGTCAATCAAAGAAGACCATTCAATCTTCTATCACACACATCTGCTAGAAGAATACTCCTTGGTGTCTATGTAGATGATATTGTAATCACGGAAGACGACAACCAGGGTATTGTAGGCCTCAAGAAGTTTCTAGGAGAACAATTTCAAACCAAGGATATGGGATCCTTGAACTATTTCTTGGACATTAAGGTCACACGGGATAAGCGGAACATTGTAATGTCCCAAAAAAAGTATTTGCTGGACATACTAAATGATGCAGGTATGATGCAAGCCAAGGGAGCAACCTCACCTATGGATCCAGGGACGAAGTTACTTCCAGACGAAGGAGTCCTGATGACCAATCCAGATCAGTATCGTTGAGTAGTTGGAAAACTCAACTACTTGGCGGTCATGACTCGTCCGGACATTTCTTTTGCAGTGAGTGTTGCAAGTAGATTTATGGCTTCTCCAAGGGTTCCACACTGGCTAGCAGTTATCAGAATCCTGTGTTATCTAGTTAAGAATCCAGAAAAAGAAATTTGGATGGAGAATAATGGACACACTCGTATTGAGTGTATTGCTGATACTGACTTGGGAGCAAGTCTGACAGATAGACGATCTACATCTGGCTACTCAGTATTTATTGGCGCAAATCTAGTGTCATGAAAGAGCAAGAAACAAAGTGTGATAGCATGCTCAAGCTCAGAAATAGAATATCGAGCTATTGCTCATAGCATATCAGAGGTATTATACATGAAGCATCTCTTACAAGAACTGGGAGAAGACAAGATCTCAAAAGTGGCAGATCTATGGTGTGATAACCAATCTACTATTCATATTGTCACCAATCCAGTATTTTATGAATGGACGAAGCATATTGAAATTGACATCCACTTTGTTCATGATGAGTATACAAAAGGAGTGATAAAGTTCCAACATGTGAGGACCGGCGGCCAGATAGCTGATATCTTCACAAAGCCTCTTTTTGGGACCTCGGGTTCAATTTTTATGTAACAAGCTGGACATGATTGACATCTATGCTCCAGCTTGAGGGAGGGTGTTAAGTGTTATATTAGAGTTATTAGTTAATGGACTGTAGTCCCATATTGCTTAGAATAATAGGAGAGGGGGCTAGCCTCTCCTTGTAGTCTCTCATCAATAATAAATTATCTTATTATTTCCAACTCTCCTCTCTACAGTACCCATCAAGGACTAAGTGTGACTCGTGAGCCCTTTGTAGTTGTTAACGTACAAAGGATTGTTGCGACATGCATGACGGAGGCGAGTCGCTATATCAGGCGGTGGTGAATCTGTGGAGTTTGAGGACTCTGACGACGACACTGGCTCTACGATTGTGGGCACTATCGGTGATCCCTGTTCTGACGAAGCTGGTGTTTGTCGACTGTGGGACGGTGAGACTTGCTCGATAGGGGAGGACACCCTTATAGGTAGTTGCTGTGGTTGAACCAGATACAAAAATTTTCTCATCTGGGGAAGTTATGGGAACAAATTCTTTAACTGTAGAGGATGAGGGGACTCAGCATCGACAAAGGTAACATCCCGAGGCACAATATACCTCCTCAAAGTCAGGAAAAAAACAACGATACCATTTCTGATCCTTAGGATACCCATGAAAAATATACTTGAGTTCTTACGGATCCAATTTAGGAAGTATAGTACGAGTATCACGAACGTAACACAAGAACCCAAAAATCTTGAGATAGAGGGAATGGCATACGATTAGGATATAACCTAGAAAAGGAGTAGCGACATTGAAGATACAAGGTGACATACGATTAATCAGATAACATGCTGTAAGCACAACATCCGACCAAAGTATTTGAACCCAACACCGATTCAACAGGACATGGACCCATATACTAGAGTGTACTAAATCAAAGGGAGCTGAAACAACTTCATTCAAACTCACATGATAAGGTGCATAATGATGTTTAGCTGAACTACATAACTTATAATTAGAAGAAACTCGAAGATCTAGTGATGGACACAATTTCTGGAGAGTTTGGATAGACGAATGACCTAGCAGACAATACAACTCAAATAGGTTGCGGGACACACCAGCACAAGCAACGGACGAATTCAATTCAACCATATATAAGCCTCCAGCCATATGTCCCTACCATTAGTCTTTCCCATTATCAGGTCGTGAAAAACACAACCATCAGAAAATAATGTTACCGAACAGTGCAAGTCACGAGTTATCCGACTAGTAGATAATAAACTGAATGAGTTTTCAGGTGTATGTAAAACTGAAGTAAGTGGCAGGTTGGAAGAAAGACCGGTACTCCCTTTTCCACGAATTTTTAGATAACTGTCATTCACAATAGTAATATCTGTCACACGACCCACATATACATAATCACGTAACATACATGCGTCACCTGTCATGTGATCAAACGTACCCGAATCAATAACCTATTGCTTCAGTCTTACCACACATGGTGCTGAGTATCCGACAGTGGATCCAAATGTAGAGGCCCCACCAAGACGTTGACTTTGAAACGCTCTTCATCATGAGCATCCGATGCAATATTGAAGGTAGTAGTTTTGGGACAACGCTACTGAAACTGTCATGGTTGATCACAATTGAAGCATGTGCGCGGTCGCCCCCCCATCACGGCCGCCATTACCTTGTCCACTGTGACGGTCAGCATTCCGACCACCACGTTTACCATCACGACCCCTACGGAATTTACCACGAATAGTACCTAAGGCAGACCGATCAACAAGTTTATCGCTCGTATCAGTCCTAACTACTTTCGTTGCCCTTGTGATATAAAAGTAGGCTCTATCAGAGATGGAATCTCAACTCCAGCAATAATCGAAGACCATGCAGAGTCTGCATCAGGACGAAGTGAGACTAGATATTTCATGACATAGAGCTGCTGACATCGAGTTCTCACCTCATTGAGATCCGTTGTTAAGGGTAACATGCGATCCACCACATCAGTCAGGACTTTAAAGGCACAAAAGTGATCCTTATGTAACTTGTCTCCTTGATCAGCTTGGTAGATGCCGATCATCGAGTTATAAATGTGAGACAAATCGCGTTTGCCATCAAATGCAGCCGCTAGGACCTCCTATAATTCTTTCATTGATTTCATGTTCTGAACTATGTCCTCGACTGATGGTTCTATCAAATTCATCAACTACGTAAACAGTTTGCTATCACCCGCCTCCTACTGCTCGTTTGTGGGATCATCCGTCTTCGGAGGGTTGTCAGTGAGATGTTTTGACAACCGCATTCTTTGAATAGTCTTCTCTGTGCCACGTAGAGTAGCCAGCCAGATCCTCCAGCCTCCGATTGACAAGTCGAATCAATGAAATCGTCATACCAGTGCTTGGTGTCCCCACCGTGTTTTCGACGCTAGTGTTGTTAGCACTGCTGTGCACCTCAGTATTCGACATTCTTCAGATTCTTGATTCGACTATCGTTGCTCGGCAGATTGTTGTTCGACGCAGCTCGATATTCACATCAACTCCGGCAATGTGTGATATTCACATCAACTTCGTCACACATTCTTGGTAGAGATCGAAGGTGATCCTGATGTGGATACTGAAATTCACACAAAACTAGTTTGTTTTCTGTTAGATCCTGATGTGGGTACCGAACTAGGAACAGAGATTCACACAAACTATCAAGTCTCTTTTCTGTTAACTCCTAATGTTGTTCTCGAGATTTAGAGATTCACACAAATTATTTTAGTTCTCTGAAAAACTCAACTCCAATAAATTTTTTTATTGCACTGTACTTCCCGGCTAGGGTTTTTGGATCTGGGGTTAGGATTTGGTGTGTGTCTTAGGTAGTTGGGTAGGCAGGTGGGGGTCGGGGTGGTGGGGAGAGCAGCAGTGGGGGGTTGGCTGGTGGGCAGGTGGGTGGTCGGGATTCTTGTCAGGGTGGTTGGGGGGGGGGTAAGCAATGGAGAGGGTCTGCGGTCAGGACGGGCGGGGGGAGCAGCAGCGGAGAGAGTGGCCGATGGGCAAGGGGTCGGGAGCAACAACGAGGCTGTGTGTGTGTGTTGGGGGGGGGGGGGGGGGGGGCTGCGGGCAGACTAGATGGCAGCTAGGGTTAGGGTTTGGTGAGAGAGGGAGGAGGCGGCGGCTAGAGTTTTTGGTTCTGATACCATGTAAAAATTGGATGAACCCCTCAACTCTCATATGAGGGTTTGGACTCGGATACATAGGAGTCAGGATGTTACATTTACATATAGGTCCACACTTATTTAGATATTACTTAATAACACTAATATCTTAACAAACCTCATCAAGAAGCCAAGAATGTGCTCGACAATATGAATATGAGATACAATAGTCGGAGACGGCATATACTGGCTGACATTCCTGGCATGAAAGTCTGAAAAGTAGGTGGATCAGAGGAGGAGCTAATATTGGGCAGCAAACATTTTGATACATAGGAATGTTACTAAGGTGACAACCAAGAAAGTCGATCTCCTCTAAAGACAACACTTTCTTTGAGAGAGAAGTAAGGAACCATCCGTGCGAGAAACTTCAATGTCGAGGAAGCAACACTATTTACCTCTCTTTGAATCAAGGTGCCAGTTGAATCATTGCCAGTATGATGGTGCCTGCCACATAGACGAGAAGATTAACCATGCCCTAGGGCTGACGATGAACGAAAAGACAGGAATTGGCTGCACTCCCAGAGAAACTAAACTGCTGAACGACATGGATGAAATTGTCAAACCAAGGACAATGAGACCACTTGAGGCCATATATGGACATGCGAAGATGACAAATCCGGTTATCTTTCCCACATTCATAATGTAAAGTTGACGTAAAGGCTTGTTGCAACTGACAAGCAAGGATAGAATAACATGAACTGCACTCAATTTGACAAAAGGGCAAAGAGTTTCTTCTTAGCCATCCCCATAGTGCTAGGTAAAGTCTCTAGCAATAAAAGCTTTCAAGTGTTTGACAGTACCATCTGGATTGTTCTTGTCAACATCGATCGACACCCAACACTTGTGTCCCTGAAGTAAAGTAACACATACCTATGTACCATTGGACTGAGCAACCTTATTCATCGCAACATCACAACCAGGATGTTGATGGGCTTCAACAGAAGATAACAATCTAATAAGTGGCATAAAGAAGGTGTGAGTTGATGGTAAGAAATAAGTGACATAAAGAAGGGGAGAGTTGATGGTAAGGAACACAATTGGCAAGAGCATGTGTAGTACAAGAACGTGAATTTTACACAACTTAATGGGGGCGATTAGGAGCAACTGTTGAATGGTGGTACTTGATCATGTGACACAACTTTTATTTGTACAAATAGAGACCCAGAGTTCGTGGTCATCAAGAATGGGACATAGCCCTATTCTCAGGTAGATAATAAAGAGATTGGGGTGAGAAGGTGGTGATAAGAAGTATGACTTCAGAGAAAAAGACACGTAATCCTTTTGGTACGAGACTAACCTATAAATATACGTTTGTTAGCCCGAGGAGCAACCTTTTCATATTTGTTTCCATGGAAAAAAAAACATAACATATACAAAACAAATACTTTAGATAATAGGAGTACATAAAGCAACCATCATCATTATCATCCAAGCATCCTCCCTTTAAATGGGGTCGACTATGGAGCATAAGAAAGCTCCATACAAGATTTGAGAAAGTTCTATAACCGGTTGTATGTCAACCCTCTATTTTGATATCAAATTCCTTGCCAAGTTAGCTATGAGCATGAGAGGGACATGCTATAAAACCTAGGCATCCAGTTGGCAAGTAGGTAGACCTACATTTGGATTGCAGTTTAAGCTTATGCAACCAAGGAGTATCCTTCAAATTCCACTAGATTATAAAGAGTCTAGATAAGAGGTATGATAATACAATTTGATATATGGAATTACTTTCATCTCTATGACACATTATGCCTAAGAGTAAAGGAACGACAATCCCAATAATACATAAAGCAATAAATGCATAAAATAAAGATAACTAATCTACTTTTAACAAACGTAAAGATTCAAGGTCGGACAAAGATATAAAATGGAGTTCGGTTATTGAGAATGATAGAGGTCATGCAATTGATGAGGTGGAAAGCAATGAGAAGGACAAGATTCCAATAATTTCAAGGTACAATCATTTGGATTAGAAGAAAATGACTCACTTTGGATAAGTGTTGGTTTCTGCATTCAACGACTCCATTCTGTTGGTGTATATAGTAGGGTTAGTGTTGGTTTCTGCATTCAGCAACTCCAATCTGTTGGTGCACATAGTAGAGGATACTGTAGTCTTAACTGTGATTTTGGAAATCTTGGTTTGGATTTTCTTTAGCGTTATCGGTACGAAGATTTTCTTAATGTTTAATTATTGAGGATTATTCAGGGAGCATAGTCTTGAGAATTGTAAGGGGAATATCAGCGTTGTAGATGTTTGTGACATGTCAGACATATATCGGACAAAATGTTGTTTCTGATTAGCAAACAACACAAATCAGCAAAAAGAAGTCATTTGTCCCACGATTCTCGTCGGCATATCGCGCTAAAAAATTCTTATTAGTAAGTCGTGGGTTTTTAAGGGGGGCAGCCTACGGGCCAGGTCAGTTTTTTTTGTTTTTTGTTTTTTTAAATCAGCCGACATAGCAACCTAAATTTGATATGTTGCTAAGAGAAAGTGGGATGCAGTCAAAATTTTCACAAATCTTTTTTACATGCAAACGGATAGGATTTTTAGAAATCCATATACATAAACCCAATAACTCAAATAAAATCCAAAATTTTCCTCTTTTCTCACTGAACTCGAGCCTAATCCTCTCTCTGTCTTCTCTACTCCAGAACCCTACCCCCATGTTTTCCACTACAGAGTCCTACTCCCAGATTCTCTCTAAAACATTTAAATTATTAAAGAAATTAGAACTCTGTAGGACATTTAGTATCTTTAATATTAGAAATACCAAAGAATTAAATGTTTTAGGATTTAAAACAATCAAATTTCAGAATTGGATAGGAAATTTAATACACACACACACACACTATATAATCTACTATATATTTATTGACCTCCGACATTTTAAAATGTCTCTGACATGTGTACAACTTCTGACACCAACATTTCAAAACCCAAATCAACATGTTTCTGAAATTTGATATCTACAACCTTGGGAAAGATGACCTAATACGGTGTCAATTAACAGTAGAAATGGAAGCCAATGCAGATAACAATACATCCAAATGGTACAACCCATTCACCACACGCCCCGACCAATCTCTGCCTGGGTCCTTTAGATCCAGAATCACCACATTAGAGGGAGAAAAAAAATTATGGAGCAGTTAAGAATCTTATGATTTTTCATAAGATAACTTGGCAGAAATAAGCTTAGCTTGTAATGAAGGGACTACTTGAGTACACTTTAACTATTCTAACAATTGGCACCCCAAAGTCATAAGATTCATGGAGTGCAAGTACTCCTTGTTTGTATAGGTAGTTAGTGAGGTGGGGCAAACGTCAAAGTTCTTGAATGCTTCAAGATTCATAACATCTTTAGTGCATATAAAAACCAAAAGAATTTTCAGATGAGAAAACACAAATGGCACATTAAGAGGGAGCAAATAGTGGAACCACTTTGTATCAGCAAGGGCTTAGTTAAGCTAAACTATCTTAGTGCCTATAGATACCAACTGATAGGTGGATCTGATGCATAGACTGTTTATTAGATCCCCTTGAGACCAGAATCATAAAGAGCACTCTGAAACCAGCAATGTAACACGATCAGCAGAAACACTGGCACATCTCACTTTTTCTTAGACTTGAGGTTTAAGATTGGATAGAATGGAAAGGCAGAAGTTTCTGATCTGAGATAGATAAAAAGGTGCACAATATGATCCCTGGCCCCAAAGACTGGTATGCTGAATAAACCAGTCCAAAGTGAGCAACTTAACCAGTATTTTAATGGTACTGTGACAGAAGGTTTCCTTGAGTTCTAAATTTTGTGGCGAATAGGTTTAGCAAATAGTAACTCACTTACCAAGTTAATTGAAAGTTCTACTACATTGTCGTTGTGACAGCATAGCAAATGATATTCCCTAATAAACACCAGATATATTGTATTTTTTTTGCTAGGGTAAAGGATTACCACATTGTCTCTAATCAACTTCACATCCTAAGCAGTAGAGGACGGTGGTCAGTCATATAAAAGTTATAGTCTAATTAAATTTTTACTAGATGTCTTGACTCTTTTGAAAGTTCATTTCGCTATTGATAAAATCCTCATAATCATGGAGCATAACCTAATAGCAACAGCAGCTAAGATGCAGGATTTATAACAAAGAAAGGAATGAACATAACATACATAGAGTAGAAGGAAATGACGAAGCGTAAAATGGAAAGAGTCTAAAATCCATGATAAAAAATATTATTATTGTTTTAACAATGTTCTAATTTTCGGCCTAGGCGGGCCTATTCGGCCCTAGGCGGCCATGTTCGGCCTGTACTGACCTGTTCGGCCATGCGGTTTTTGATTTTTTTTATGCTTAGTTGTATTATGGATATGTTGTTTGGATTTTATGATCGGATTTGAATTTTAGAACATTCAAATTTCAATTTTCAAATTTCAAAAAATTTATGAATTGTATTGGATTTAGAAGTTAGAACATGTTTGTATTTCAAATTTGTACTATCGATTTCACATTTCAAATTTCAAAATTTAAAAAAAAACTAGACGGCCACCTAGGCGGTGCCTAGGCGATAGGCGGCCCTCCGCCACACCGATTCCGCCTAGCGGAATTTAGAACACTAATTGTTTACATTAAAAATTGAGAGGATTCTAGGGTAGAAATGTGAAATGGGCAAATCATAATTGAGCTGCATAGTATGACCGACCATCGACAAGGAAACAATGTCTATGTTGCACGGACACGCCACACAGGTACGAGATGACATAATTCAGACAAACGATATGGACACCACAATTATATTGGTGGGCCCTAGTATATTTTGGAATGCTTGTGTCGTACCCTTGGAAGTCAGAAGCTCCTAGAAGGTCAACGAATTTCAGTAAGAACCACGATTGGTGGTTCTTGGGAGCTCATTTTTCCGACGGAAGCTCGCTTCTCCGATGACGGGAGCACATTTCCCTGACGACGGGAGCGCATTTTCCCGACGATATGAGCGCTTCCCATAATAGGACCATAATTTAAAAGAGGACATAAATTTTGGAAGAAAGTTGGATAATTTTTAATACACGTTCATCAAAGTAACAAGAAACTAAGGATTAGTTTTATTGAAATCATAAAAATTACCATGCAAATGATCTCTCTGTAACTTTGCAATGAACTTTATAAATACTAATAAATATTAAGATATCTATAAATTTTGATAAGACTAATTAATAAACATAAAAAATTATGGCTAATTAGCATTTAGACCCTGAATTTTATACCAACTTAGAGTTTAAGCCCTAATATGTCCAATTGGAAAGTTTAGATGCCGAATTTTTATTTTTGGTTTTCTTTTTCCCATTATACCCTTCCGAGCCTATATAGGAAAGTTTCATTGTTAGGGCTAAACGCTAATTAGCCCAAAAATTTATTAGCGCACGCTTTTATCCCGCTCCCAACTTTAGAATCTTTTAAGTAGTCGTGTCCCCCCGCTTCCATCCCCGTTCCCTCTTCTGGCTTCTAAGGTCGTGCCCAATAGATGACCGACACGAAGAGACAAGGAAATGATACCGGTTTTCAGAATCTCTGCTTGCTTCCTAGAACGATCTCCGTGGAAAATAATGCTGGACATCATTCTTCAAGTAGACATGAGGAGATTTCTTAGAACTTATCCAAATATTTAGAATATTCTAAATGTGGACTTTAATTAAATTTTATGGCCACCAATTTGCCTCCTTCAAAACATTCTCTCTGAATGCTTCCGTTTATCTATCAGGTTATAAAGTAGGGTGCATCTTGAAGGTGGCGTTTGGTTGATATTGCGATGTCAGGACACATATACATTAGGCATTATATTTTCTTGATAAATGTTTTCTAATACGACATTATATAGAGGAGTAGATGATGCCACTAAGTTAAGTTGAGATGACTCGAGTTAAGCTCATTAATCTCTGCTAGAGGGACTTCTAAATCATGGCATCCTCGCATATCCAATCATTTAGGCAATATATCCAGGGTATGCAGTTGTTTTCTGAGTGATGTTCTTAATTGTTAACATTTTTTAGGTTGCTAATCCCTATATTAGTATGCTATGTGATTAGGGTGTTCATCCTTCAATTAGACGAGAAGTTTGGGAATTTTTACTTGGTTGTTTTGATCCTGAAAGCACTTATGATGAGAGAGATCAAATCAGACAACTCCGAAGGTTGTTCTTTTCCTATAGCAAACCAGTGTTTTGAATCTTTAAGCTTCATACATGGATATTCTACTGTAAACTGTTTTTGCACTTTTGGATTATATACTCTAGCTTCGAGGTCTCCCTCCCATGGAAAATATTAGTCTAGTAGATTGTTCTACATACAGGGATCAATTTATAGAGCTATTTTTGTATTTTACACTCTACATACATGCTTAACTTTATCTGCTTGTGTTTTAATACATTCGATTTTAACAGAAGTTATTTCATTATTTATCTTTCTGCGGGGTCCATCCTGGTGGATCTACACTAGGTGGGGACAAGGTTAGTTTGGGAACTGACTCGATGGTACACTAAGAATTTCATTATGCACGTGGTCCAGATTTGTTTACCAATTAATTGGAATAAGAAGACGATCATAATTACGTGGCCACCTGAAAACTCCAATTAATCTGCTTAGTGGGACTAATCACCAAGATCTTTTTGAATGACTGAACTAACTTCTATTTCTTGGCTTCATGGGCCAAATAGGATTAACTTTGTCAACTTTCTAAAACTGCGAGAAGAAGAGAACCAACTTTCTGTAAATAAATAAAGGAGATTGAACTGCCAAACCACACTCATATCTTGTTACTGTTAAATACTCATGTGGAGACATTTTATGAAACGGAAACATCATCCCAACCTCATTCAAAATAAAAAGATTTGGTGCTTTCTTAGACCTGTCTTCAGGATGTTCTCTCCAGGGGAGGATCAGAAATCAGAAGCCAGGTTCCTATCATTGTTATGTACCACAGAAAGTGCCGATAAGTCTTGTAAAACCCATAGCTTTTGGATTTATGTATATATGGGTTTTATAATGCTTTTGGTTATTAATTATTATTGTTAATTCTTGTAGCCTTAATTTAAACCCGTCTCTTAGCCCAATAACTTAATTCCAACGGTTAAAGCCATTAACTTAACCCAAACCCATTAACTACAACTAACCGTTCAACCCACCCAGCCCCCGCTCAGATCCACTTTCTCAGCCGGAACCAACACCATGTAACCCCCTCTCTTCCCCCTACATAATATCCCAGAAACTCTTCTTCTCTAGAAGAGAAATCACATAACCTTCAAACTTCACAAACTCATCCCTTCCTCCTCCCACACTCATCTATTTCCAAAACTGATCCCATCTCGACGCACCCCGCGACGCCCCGGTCGCGTCAACACCCCAATCGCAGTTTTTTCGTCTCCTCCCGACCGTGTCCCCGGCCGTACCCGACCATCATGTTCCGACCGAAATTGACAGAATGCAAAACCAATCCCTGTTCCGACCGAAATTGACAGAATAAAGCTCTGTCAATTCCGGGATAGGTAGTTAGTAGTTTCCTAATTTCGACCTTAAGTTTTGTAATAGAATTCTAGTAATTAATGTGACGGTTGGATTAATATTAGAAATATTTAAGCCGTATTAAATAAATTGTTATATTAATTAGTAAAGTGATAGATTTAATGATTACTATTAAAATGGTTAACAAAACGTTTAATTACGTTTATCGTAGAAATTACGTTATTGTAAATATTGTTAATATTATTGCCGATAGTTTACATAAATAGAATGTTAAAATAGTTTCATATCAAAAGCCTATTTTTAATATAGGGAATAGTGCTTTTAAGCAAAAAACCATTTGGTTAAAATATTAGTTATCTCCCGAAAATGATTTAAAAGAGTATTTTGTATAGATTACACCTAGCAAGATATTAATTCCAGTTATAAAATAAAAACCTAATTTTTTACTTTTTATTTAATTGAAATAGTAATTTTTCACGGGACTAATATTAATAGTTAATTATTTTAAAAGAAATGTTTTATTAGTAGTTAATTACCACCTTAATTATATTTCCAAAAATATTAGTTATTTCTATTAGAATAATTTTCTTATTTAAAAATATCCATTAAAATATTTCGTATAGTTTATGTAAATAAAAACTATTTAATTTCAAAGGATTTCCCAGTATTTTATATAGGTAATTCAATTATAATATTAGTTTACGAAAAACTGTTTCTTATCTACTAATAAATTAAGTATATTAATTCTCGCATTATTTACAAAAATAATGGTTTTATTAGGAAAATCGTTTTATCTATTATTATACGCAATTTAAAGTATTAAATAATTATAGCTTGATTTCTCTAAAAATATTTTTATAACTAAGCGATTGTTTATAATTATTGGCGGTTAGTTAAACCCTTGGAATGACTTCTAGAATAGAGTATCAATTAATGTAGGTCTCGAGTCTCGGACTTAGCCTGAGTACTTTCTTGTCGTCACCTACAGCACCGGGAACATCAAGGCAAGTTCATACTTACCCAAACTTGTGTTTTAGTTAATAATTAATTTCATTCCATATTAGAACTACTGTATCGACACTTGACTCACGGGATCCCTCTCGGATCATACTGACTGCTTGACTGACTCATTGACTCGGGGTTTGGGGAGTAGTGTTAACGCCCGTGGTCAAAGCCCCCTACTGAATCACTGTGGATAGCGGAAGCCCAACCCACTTGGGCCAAAGCCGGACCATGTTCACTAGAACACTTACTACATTCATCCCTAGCCGGCCACAGGATGTTACGCGCTCAAAAGACTATTACTAGATATCGATTGCATCATTTCATTTCCAGAAATTATTTGCATAACTGCTTCTTTATTTATTATTTAGAAAATATATTTTTGTGATAAACTGCTTCTTGTCTCATTTTAATTATTAAATAAGATGCTAGAATATATTTGTATGTTCTTGTTCCCCTCCTGACTGGAGACTAATATTTTAGATGATTGCGACAACGAGGAGCTGACCTATAGTTCTTACTACGGACCCGACTTGGGTTCCGAGGAGTTAGCTGAACCAGAACAGATGAACCAAGAGTCCTAGTTGCACCCTTCTGTTTAGTTTCTTTCCCTTTCTAATAGTAATAAATGAACAAGTTATGACAACTGGATGTTTGTTCTGTTATGTTGTTTTTAATTAGACTCTAGTTCATTTCAAATGATTAATAAAGTTTTTATTCCGTTTTAGAATGTTATTTTTGCGTTGCAACTGATTGACACAGCTTGCTGCCGCCGTCTCACAACGGTGCAGGCTGGGCATGATCCGACTGGACCCAGTATCTTGGGATCGGATCGTGACATGTTTTCAGTGGTGGCCCATGCAGGTCCAGTTCTATAAATTGGTCTAGTCAACTTAGTCTAGACCAGCATGCAGTCCTGCAATCTGACTTAGGTCTAAGTATGACTTTAGGAAAACAGACTCTAGAAACAACTAGAACGCTTAGATTATTTTCACCCTGTCACAACATAGGGCCGAAATTATTTATTTATAATATCTACTTTTGCTTGCTTATAGTTCGTAGGCTACCTTGCTTATGTTTGTACCTAAACCTTTCATAGGATGGCAAAAGGGAAGACCACCCGTTCTGGACCTGCTGTCGAAGAGATTTCATCCTCTGAGAAAATCCCAACTCAGGCCTAATTCGATCCCTCTCTGTTGCAGCTTACTGATCGTCCTCATGCTGCACGGACTCCTTGTGCTGCTTACACTTCTACAGTGCATGTAGCAGCACCGATTCCTCCGAGGACTACACCTCCACCTGCGGATGTAACTCCTCCATCGGCCCCACCAGTGCCAGTGGACCCCGCCGAGCTCGTAGGCCTGCTACGAGGAGTACTTAAGGCCCAGAGGGCTCAAGCTGAAGCTAATCGCGAGAAGACCGCGATTATAAGATAGGGCATGGACAATGCTCACAATGGCTATGGCAGCACTAGACTCGGCACAGTCAGATCTGAGGCCTGCTAAGGTAAGATAAGAATAAATTGTCAAGTTTTATGTTTCATTGGAGAAATGTATGTCTGACAGGCAGCCTATTATCCAAGAAAAGGTTGGAAACATCGAGAGCTTCAAGAAGCTGAATCCTCGCCTTTTCAGAGGAACAGAGGGCCTCATCTATGCGGATGAATGCCGGGACGATATGGAGCGACTTCTCAGCGTCGCTCGACTCCCAACCGAGTTGTAGCGCTGCTGCTGGGTGGGTAATGGACCTCTATGCTGTCCAGCTCCAGTCATGATGAATGAGGTTGGATAATCCTTCACTTGGTGGGTAGCAGACCCACAAGCAAGACAGTGTCCCAGCTTCTTTCTGCATATGTTATGGTATGACCAGGCATCTTGCAATAGGCGCAGTTGGTTGGCTTCTGTTGCTGGTACTCGGGCGCCTTGTTGGGTGCTGCTGGCTGCTGTTGCTGCTGATGATGAGAGGGCCTGTTGTTGTTGTTGGGCCTTTTGAAGTTGCCCTGATGGTTGCTGCTTGATCTTGGGTGCTCCCTCTTGGGCCGGACAGACGAGCTGGCCTCAACATCCTGAGCCACCTTCAGCATCTTGTCATAGGTTTTGGCTATATTGGCGGCAACCAGAGTGCAGATCTCCTCTCGCAGTCCGTGCCGAAACTTCGTGGCACGCTCTACTGGGTCTTCCACCAGATGGGGTGTAAATCTGCCGAGTCGGTTGAACTCAGCTGCGTACTCCTCAATGGTATGGTCTCCCTGCTTCAGGTTATGGAACTGTCTCCCCATAGCTTCTAAGGCGGCTTCCGGAAAGAACTTCCGTTTGAACTGCTTCTTGAAGGAACTCCAAGAGGTTCCTTCAGTCTGGAATCTGGGCTCCTTTCGGTACCATATACTGGCCAGATCCCTGAGCTGTAGAGCTACAGCCTCTACCATAAGATCGGCTGGGAGTCGAGCGACGCTGACAAGTCGCTCCATATCGTCCAGCCATTCATCCGCATAGATGAGTCCCTCTATTCCTTTGAAAGGGTGCGGATTCAGCTTCTTGAAGCTCTCGATGTTTTCAACATTTTTCCTGGATAATAGGCTGCCTGTCAGACTTACATTTCTCCAATGAAACATAAAATTTGACAATTTATTCTTATCTTACCTTGGTAGGCCTCTGATCTGACTGCGCCGAGTCTAGTGTTGCCATAGCTATATTGTGAGCATTCTCCATGCCCTCTCTCACAACCGCGGTCTGCTCGCGATTAGCTTCAGCTTGAGCCCTCTGGGCCTCAAGAACTCCTCGTAGTAGGCCTACGAGCTCGGCGGGGTCCACTGGCACTGGTGGGGCCACTGAAGGAATCACATCCGCAGGTGGAGGTATGGTCCTCAAAGGAATCGGTGCTGCTGCATGCACTGTGGAAGTATAAGCACCACGGGGATTCCGTGCAACATGAGGGCGATCAGTGAGCTGCAATGGAAAGGGATCGGATTGGGCCTGAGTTGGGGTGTTCTCAGAGGATGAAACCTCTTCGACAGCAGGCCCAGAACGGTGGTCTTCTTTTTCGCCATCCTCTGAAAGGATTAGATACAAACATAAGCAAGGTAGCCTACGAACTATAAGCAAGCAAAAGTAGATATTATAAATAAATAATTTTGGCCCTATGTTGTGACAAGGGTGAAAATAATTTAAGTGTTCTAGTCGTTTCTGGAGTCGGTTTTCCTAAAGTCATACTTAGACCTGAGCCGGATTGCAGGACTGCATGCTGGTTTAGACTAAGTTGACTAGACCAATTTACAGAACTAGACCTATATGGGCCACCACTGAAAACATGTCACGACCCGATCCCAAGATACCGGGTCCATTCGGATTATGTCCAGCCTGCACCGTTGTGAGACGGCGACAATAAACTGTGTCAATCAGTAGCAACGCAGGAATAACATTCTAAAACGGAATAAAAACTTTATTAAACATTTGAAATGAACTAGAGTCTAATTAAAAACAACATAACAGAACAAACATCCAGTTGTCACATCTTGTTCATTTATTACTACTTTTAGAAAGAGAAAGAAATTAAACAGAAGGGTGCAACTAGGACTCTTGGTTCCTCTGTGCTGGTTTAGCTAACTCTTCGGAATCCAATTGGGGTCCGTGGTAAGAACTATAGGTCAGCTCCTCGTCGTCGTAATCACCTAAAATATTGGTCTCCAGTCAGGAGGGGAACAAGAACATACAAAAATATTCTAGCATCTTATTTAATAATTAAAAATGAGACAAGAAGCAGTTTATAACAGAAATATATTTTCTAAATAATAAATAAAGAAACAGTTATGCAAATAATTTCTAGAAATGAAATGATGCAATCTATATCTAGCAATAGTGTTTTGAGCGCGTAACATCCTGTGGCCGGCTAGGGATGGATGTGGTAATTGTTCTAGTGATCACGGTCCGACTTCGGCCCAAGTGAGTTGGGCTTCCGCTATCCACAGTGATTTAGTAGGGATTTTGACCACAAGTGTTAACATTACTCCCCAAGTCCCGAGTCAATGAGTCAGTCAAGCAGTCAGTATGATCCGAGAGGTATCCCGTGAGTCAAGTGTCAATACAGTAGTTCTACTATGCAATGAAATTAATTATTAACTAAAACACAAGTTTGGGTAAGTATGAACTTGCCTTGATGTTCCCGGTGTTGTAGGTGACGACAAGAAAGTACTTAGGCTAAGTCCGGGACTCGAGACATGCATTAACTGATACTCTGTTTTAGAAGTCATTTCAAGCTTTAACTAACCGCCAATAATTATAAACAATCGCTTAGTTATAAAAATATTTTTAGAGAAATAAAGCTATAATTATTTAATACTTTAAATCGCGTATAATAATAAATAAAACAATTTTCCTAATAAAACCAATATTTTTGTAAATAATGCGAGAATTATTATACTAAATTTATTAGTAGATAAGAAACGTTTTTTCGTAAACTAATATTATAATTAGAATTACCTATATAAAATACTGGGAAATCCTTGGAAATTAAAAAGTTTTTATTTACATAAACTATACGAAATATTTTAATAGATATTTTTAAATAAGAAAATTATTTTAATGGAAATAACTAATATTTTTGGAAATATAATTAAGGTGGTAGTTAACTACTAATAAAACATTTCTTTTAAAATAATTAATTATTAATATTAGTCCCGTGAAAAAAATACTATTTCAATTAAATAAATAGTAAAAATTAGGTTTTTATTTTATAACTGGAATTAATATCTTGCTAAGTATAGTCTATAAAAAAAATACTATTTTAAATCATTTTTGGGAGATAACTAATATTTTTTCCAAAATAGTAAATAAATGATTTTTGCTTAAAAACACTATTCCTTATATTAAAAATAGGCTTTTGATATGAAACTATTTTAACATTCTATTTACGTAAACTATCAACAATAATATTTACAATAATGTAATTCCTACGATAAACGTAATTAAACGTTTTGTTAACCATTTTAATAGTAATTATTAAATCTATCACTTTACTAATTAATATAACAATTTATTTAATACGGCTTAAATATTTCTAATATTAATCCAACCGTCACATTAATTACTAAAATTCTATTACAAAACTTAAGGTTGAAATTAGGAAACTACTAACTATCTATCCCGGAATTGACATAGCTTTATTTTGTCTATTCCGGTCGGAACAGGGATTGGTTTTGCATTTTGTAAATTAAACAGAAAGGTTCTGACTTACCGAAAGGCTGATGACGGAGTACCGAGGAGAGGCCTTGGACTCGGAACACGGGTACGCGGAACGGACATAGACGCACGGGAGGCGGGACGCGGTACACGCGGAACGGGCGCGGAGACGCGCTGGTGCGGCTGGGAGACGGTGTGCACGGGCTGCCACACGGGCGGGGGAGCCGCTGGCGCACGTGGAGAGCAACGCACAGGCGTGGACGGGCCGACGGAACTACTGGCGGGTGGCGGACGGACCGGCGGGCCGCTGGCGAGCGGAAATGCACGGGCGTGCACGTGGAGGGCGCGCGGTGGGGAGCAGCGCGCGGGTTGTCGCGCGGGCGCATGCAGACGTGCGCGCGGGTAGTCGGGGTAGCCGGGGGCTCGGTCGGGAGGAGACGGAAAAACTCCGATTGGGGTGTTGACGCGACCGGGGCGTCGCGGGGTGCGTCGAGATGGGATCGGTTTCGGAAATGGATGAGTGTGGGAGGAGGAAGGGATGAGTTTGTGAAGTTTGAAGGTTCTGTGATTTCTCTTCTGGAGAAGAGTTTCTGGAATATTGCGTAGGGGGAAGAGAGGGGGTTACGTGGGGTTGGATCCGGCTGAGAAAGTGGATCTGTGCGGGGACTGGGTAGGTTGAACGATTAGTTGTAGTTAATGGGTTTGGGTTAAGTTAATGTGTTTAACCATTGGGCTTAAGTTATTGGGCTAAGAGAAGGGTTTAAATTAAGGCTACAAGAATTAACAATTTTAGTTAATAAGAAAAAGTGTTATAAAACCCATTTATACATAAATCCAAAAGCTATGAATTTTACAAACTTTCCTCAGAAAATTTCGTCCTCGAAATTTCTTCCAGTAATGAAAGAGAGGGTTAGAATATACCTAGAAAGGATGAGGATACTTCTCCCTCATCTCATCCTCTCGCTCCCAGGTAGCCTTGTTTGGAGAGTGGTGACGCTAAGCTACCTTGACTAGCGGAATCACCGCGTGCCTCAGTCTCTTCTCCATGGGATCTACTATCTCCACTTGCTGCTCTGGTACGGTGAGACTTGGTCCAATCTCCAACGCTGAATGATCCACAATATGGCTCGGGTCCGATATGTATTGCCTCAGCTGCGATACGTGGAAGACGTTGTGCACGCCCTCGAAACTAGATTGAAGAACCACTCTGTAAGCTACTTCTCCAACCCTGCTCAATACTTCAAATAGGCCGATGTACCTGGGAACTGAGCTTTCCAGCTCTGCCGAATCTGATAGTGCCTCTGGTAGGAGAAATCCTGACAAAGAGCCGATCTCCTGCCTCAAACTCCAAAGTTCGGTGCTTACTGTCTGCCCAATGCTTCTGGCGATCCGGTGCAATTCTCAGCGCCTCTCTGATCATTTTCATCTTCTCTGCAGCATCTGTAACCATCTCTGGTCCCCGCATAACTCGATCTGCTACGTCGTCCCATGCTAGTGGAGTACGGCAACGACGTCCATAAAATGCCTCAAACGGTATCATCCGAATGCTGACTTGGTAGCTATTGTTATAGAAAAACTCAACCAGGTGTAGATGATCTTTCCAAGATCCTTCAAACTGTAAGACGCATAATCTCAACATGTCCTCAAGCGTCTGAATAGTCCTTTCAGACTGTTCGTCGGTCTGCGGATGGTATGCAGTACTGAATTTTAGCTGAGTACCTAAGCTTTCCTGCAGACTCTTCCAGTAGTGTGAACTGGATCGGATATCCCAGTATGATACAATGCTGATTGGAACTCCGTGAAGCCGGTAGATGTTTCGCATGTAGAGAGTTGCTAACCTTTCGGTGGATAAACCAACCTTAAAGGGAATAAAATGGACAGACTTGGTCAGTCTGTCCACAATTACCTAGATGGCATCCTTCCCTCCTTGGGATCTAGGCAATCCCGTTACAAAATTCATGGTGATATGCTCTCATTTTCACTCCGGAATAGGAAGCAGCTGTAGTAATCCTACTGGCCTTTGACGATCTGCCTTCACCTGCTGGCAGATCAAGCACTTGGAGACGAATTCTGCCACGTCTCTCTTCATTCCAAGCCACCATATATATGCTCTCATGTCCTTGTATATCTTGTTTGCTCCTGAGTGAATAGAATACTGCGACTGATGTGCCTCCTTCATCAACTCGTTCCTCAATTCGCTAGTCGGCACGCAAAGCCTCGTGCCATGCCTCAATGCTCCATCTCCAGCTATGGAAAAACCCTCAAGTGTTCCAGCTAACACTCGGTCTCTTAGCTTGCACAGTGTCTCATCCTGGAACTGAGTCTCCTTGACTCTGTTGATTAGACTGGACTGCACTTGTAGTTGCATTATGGACGAGTCCAATCTTGGTACAATAACTTCTTTCCCAAGCTTCAACATTACTGCTTCTGGTAGCACAATTTCCAGCCCAAGCTTCTCCATGTCTTCTAGCAGATGTCGGTCCTTCGTTAGAAACATAGCCATCGGGTACCTGCTAAGCGCATCAACAACGACATTAGCCTTATCCGGATGGTACTGCAGGTTGACATCAAAGTCCTTCATGAGCTCCAGCCATTGCCTCTGGCGCATGTTGAGCTCCTTCTGAGTAAAGACATATTTTAGACTTTTATGCTCTGTGTCTACCTTCTCGCCATATAGGTAATGCTTCTAGAGCTTCACGGCGAAGATGACCACTACTAGCTCCAGGTCTTGCGTCGGGTAGTTCTTCTCATGGTTCCGTAGCTGCCGAGAATCATAAGCAATTACCTTTCTATGCTGCTGTAGCACACGTCACAATCCTTTACCGGAAGCGTCGCTGTAGATGGAGAATCCACCTGATCCTGAGGGTAGCAACAAAATAGGTGCTAACGTCAATCTTCTCTTCAGCTCCTCAAATGATGCCTGGCACGCTTCGGTCCAGACGAATTCTTCATTCTTCCTAGTTAGCTTTGTCATAGGCTCAGCAATCCTTGCGAAGTCCTTCACGAACTTCCTATAATATTCTGCTAAGCCCGAGAAACTTCTGATCTTTGCAACTGAACTGGGGTTGTCCAAGACTCCACTACTGCTATCTTCTTGGGATCTACTAATATGCCTTCTCCCGTGACAACATGGCCAAAAAAATCTACTTTGTCTAAGAAGAACTCGCACTTGAACAGCTTACCCTATAACTTCTCCTTCCTCAATGTCTCCAAGACTATCCGCAAGTGCTTCTCGTGTTCTTCTTGGGTCTTCGAGTAATCAGAATGTCGTCAATAAAGACAACGACAAACTGATCCAGGTACTCATGGAAGACCTTGTTTATGAGATTCATGAACCCTGTTGGGGAATTTGTAAGTCCAAAGGGCATGACCAAGAACTCATATTGTCCATACTTGGTGTTGAATGTCGTCTTTGGAATATCCTCCTCCCGTACTTTGACCTGGTGATATCAAGACCTGAGATCAATCTTTGAGAAAACCTTCACTCCGCTCAGCTGATCGAAGAGGTCATCGATCCTAGGCAGAGGATACTTGTTCTTGATGGTGATATTGTTTAATGCCCGATAATCTATGCACATCCGTATGGTTCCGTCCTTCTTGGGCACGAACAAGACTGGTGATCCCCAGGGTGAAGCTCCACTTCTGATGAATCCCTGGGCCTTGAGCTCATCAATCTGGTCCTTCATCTTCTTGGCCTCCTTGGGGTTGACTCTGTAGCATCGTTGCGAGATAGGGGAAGAGGCAGGTACTAGGTCGATAGTAAATTTCACATCACGATCAGGGGGTAACCTTGGAAGATTGTAAGGGAAGACATCTAAGAATTCTGCTATAAGGGGATGAGGGGGTCCGCAATCTTCTGTGATGGAGGTGTAGGAGACACGCTCCATGCTCTCTGGTGCTCGAGCCACCTCAAACTTAGGTCCTCCAGGTGGATTAAAAATGACACAAACCCCAATGACAGTCTATCAGGACGTGCTGCCTGCTCAGCCAGTCCATTCCCAAGACTACATCATAGTTAGGGAGAGGCATAACTAGAAGGGGTGCTAGGAAGGTATGACCTGAGATGGTGATAGGGCATGTGCAAGTCTCTGTGATTGGGATGGGTCCCCCTCCGGTCATTACTCTACAGATCATCTTACTACATCCTACATCTGTATGATAGCAATAAAGTTCGATGATATGAAATTATGTGAAGCTCCAGAGTCAAATAAAGCTAAAGCCGGGTGCGAATGTAATAAAATAGGACCTACAATGACATCTCCTTCAGTCTCTGGCTCTGCTTTCGGCTCCTCAACGGCCAAGGCAAAAGTTTGTCCGGCCTTGTGCTGGTTGTAGCGCTGCTGCTTGGTGGGTAATGGACCTCTCTGCTGTCCAGCTTCTGTCCTGATGAATGAGGTTGGACAATACTTCACTTGGTAGGTGGCAGACCTACAAGCAATGCAGTGTCCCAGCTTCTTTCTGCAGATGTCTGCGGTGTGACCAGGCCTCTTGCAATAGGCGCAGTTGGTTGTCTTCTGTTGCTGGTACTGGACGCCTTGTTGGATGCTGCTGGCTGCTGTTGCTGCTGATGGTGAGAGGGCCTGTTGTTGTTGTTAGGCCCCTTGAAGTTGTCCTGATGGTTGCCGCTGGATCCTGGGTGCTCCCTCTTGAGCCGTGCAAACGAGCTGACCTCAACATCCTGAGCCACCTTCAGCATCTTATCATAGGCTTTGGCTACATTGGTGGCAACCAGAGTGCGGATCTCTTCTCGCAGTCCGTGCCGGAACTTCTTGGCACGCTCCACTGGGTCTTCCACCAGACGGGGTGCAAATCTGCCGAGCCGGTTGAACTCAGCTGTGTACTCCTCAATGGTACGGTCTCCCTGCTTCAGGTCATGGAACTGCCTCCCCATAGCTTCTAAGGCGACTTTCGGAATGAACTTCCGTTTGAACTGCTTTTTGAAGGAACGCTATGAGGTTCCTCTAGTCTGGAATCTGGGCTCGTTTCGGTACCATATACTGGCCAGATCCCTTAGCTGTAGAGCTACAACCTCTACCATAAGATTGGGTGGGAGTCGAGCGATGTTGAGAAGTCGCTCCATATTGTCCAGTCATTCATCTGCATAGATGAGGCCCTCTGTTCCTTTGGAAGGGCGCGGATTCAGCTTCTTAAAGCTCTCGATGTTTTCAACCTTTTCCTGGATAATAGGCTGCCTGTCAGACTTACATTTCTCCATTGAAACATAAAACTTGACAATTTATTCTTATCTTATCTTGGCAGGCCTCTGATCTGACTGCGCCGAGTCTAGTACTGCTATAGCCACATTGTGAGCATTCTCCATGTCCTCTCTCATAATCGCGGTCTGCTTGCGATTAGCTTCAGCTTGAGCCCTCTGGACCTCAAGAACTCCTCGTAGCAGGCCTACAAGCTTGACGAGGTCCACTGGCACTGTTGGGGCCGCTGGAGGAATCACATCTGCAGGTGGAGGCGTGGTCCTCGGAGGAATCGGTGCTGCTGCATGCACGGTGGAAGTTTAAGTAGCGCGGGGAGTCCGTGCAGCATGAGGACGATCAGTGAGCTACAACGGAGAGGGATCGGATTGGGCCTGAGTTGGGGTATTCTCAGAGGATGAAATCTCTTCGACAACAGGCCCAGAACTGGTGGTCTTTCCTTTCGCCATCCTCTAAAAGGTTTAGGTACAAACATAAGCAAGGTAGCCTACGAACTATAAGCAAGCAAAATTAGATATTATAAATAAATAATTTCGGCCCTATGTTGTGACAGGGTAAAAATAATCTAAATGTTCTAGTTGTTTCTAGAGTCTGTTTTCCTAAAGTCATACTTAGACCTAAGTCAGATTGCAGGATTGGATGTTGGTCTAGACTAAGTTGACTAGACCAATTTACAGAACTGGACCTACATGGGCCACCACTGAAAACATGTCACGACCCGATCCCAAGATACTGGGTTCAGTCGGATCATGCCCAGCCTGCACCGTTGTGAGACGGTGGCAGTAAGCTGTGTCAATCAGTAGCAACACAGGAATAACATTCTAAAACGAAATAAAACTTTATTAAACATTTGAAATGAACTATAGTCTAATTAAAAACAACATAACAAAACAAACATCCAGTTGTCACAACTTGTTCATTTATTACTACTTTTAGAAAGGAAAAGAAACTAAACAGAAGGGTGCAACTAGGACTCTTGGTTCCTCTGTCCTGATTCAGCTAACTCCTCGGGACCCAAGTCGGATCTGTAGTCAGAACTATAGGCCAGCTCCTCGTCATCGCAATCACCTAAAATATTGGTCTCTAGTCAGGAGGGAAACAAGAACATACAAATCCATTCCAGCATCTTATTTAATAATTAAAAATAAGACAAGAAGCACTTTATAACAGCAATATATTTTCTAAATAATAAATAAAGAAGTTATGCAAATAATTTCTAGAAATGAAATGATGCAATCTATATCTAGCAATAGTGTTTTGAGCGCGTAACATCCTGTGGCTGGCTAGGGATGGATGTAGTAAGTGTCTAGTGAACACGGTCCGGCTTCGGCCCAAGTGGGTTGGGCTTCCGCTATCCACAGTGATTCAGTAGGGGGATTTGACCACAGGCGTTAACACTACTCCCCAAACCCTGGGTCACAGTCAGTATGATCCGAAAGGGATCCCGTGAGTCAAGTGTCGATACAGTAGTTCTACTATGCAATGAAATTAATTATTAACTAAAACACAAGTTTGGGTAAGTATGAACTTGCCTTGATGTTCCCGGTGCTGTAGGTGACGACAAGAAAGTACCCAGACTAAGTCCGGGACTCGAGACCTACATTAACTGATACTCTGTTTTTAGAAGTCGTTTCAAGGGTTTAACTAACCGCCAATAATTATAAACAATCGCTTAGTTATAAAAATATTTTTAGAGAAATAAAGCTATAATTATTTAATACTTTAAATTGGGTATAATAATAGATAAAACGATTTTCCTACTCAGTGCATGAAAACAACATTTTATTAGTGTGAAGGCCAAACAAAGGTAAGTTCACCGAAGCTGTCCACCTGAACAAGGAGTCGCCTCGACCGTGTGGGACTTCGAGCAAGCCGTTGCATGGGTAAGTCCAAATGCCGTTGCGTTTTGATTTCTTCGGTTGAACTGAACATGACGGGACATTACATCGGACGGCATGAAGGGGCGGGGGGACAGCAACGGTGGCAGAAAGAGAGGGGGTGATGTGGGGAGCAGCGGCTGAGGGGGGGAGCATCGGCTGCATGCGTGGGGGGGGGGGTTTGGTTGGGCGGCAACAAGGTCGACGGGGGGGGGGGGGGGGGGGGGTGGAGCGGCAGGGTGTGACAATAGCAAGGTGGCGGCAGGAGAGCAAGGGTGGAAAGGGGGCAGTGGCGGCTAGAGTTAGGGTTTGAGTGAGAGAGAAAGAGGGGGGGGGGGGGGGTTGGGTAGGGCTAGGGTTAGAATTTTGGCTATGATACCATATAAGAAATAATAAACTTCATAATCCCTCAAGAGTCAGTTTTGTCTCATATATATAGATAACAAAATATTACATATAGGTCCACACTTAATTAGATATTACATAATAATACTAAACACAGTCTAACTCATTTCAAACCATCCTCTCAAACTTCCATGATTTTGAACTTGTGACGTTCCTTTTTACGACCACCCCTTGACACCCCCTTTTGGCATGATTTGCATTTTTTTATCAGGTAAAAGTTTTTTTTTGGTGTTGTTTCTTGTAATTAAAGGACACATGTAATCGCTTAAGGATGTTTTTTACGTGTGAAGTATTAACTGACAATTAGCTTGAATACTGTAATGCAGAGTGCAATATGCTAGATGGAAGGAACAGTGTCGATTGATGGATTCCCATGTTGGTAGTGGTAGAGTTATAACTACTCCATTAATAACGGAGGATGGTGTACCTATTAAAGACCCCTTGGTGCTTCTTGAAGCCGGTACAGAGTTAGCTAGTACCACCAGTTATGCCGAGTCAAATGATCAAGTCATCACCGACAAGAGAATAATTCAATGGAAACTTACACTACATAAAATTGGTAAAGCATATATCTTATCCTTTTTTGTTCTGTGCTACTTCAGCTATGATGCAGCTTTCATTCTTGCAGCTATCTACTATCAAGTTTCAAATTTTAATACACCGATTCTAACCTCCTCACTGGATTTTAGATGATTTTTTTACCTGATATGCTTCTTTTAGTTTTGCATTTCGCTAAAGTGGAAGATTTTAGTTTAAGAACTAGTGAATATTGACGCGAGATGTCATGTTTTTTATGGTTGACAGATTTACAATTCCTCGACTCTGCATGTTGACCCTCACTTTTTTAATAAAAAATGGCATAGGTCGTGATGTGGTGGGATTCGAACAATTGTGATCTAAGGGACCCAATACTCAATTTATACTCATGATTGAGTAAATCGGTCAATTCCTTATGAGAACATTTACTATGTTGCTCCCGACATGATCCAAAGATTGACACGTAGGCAAAGTTTGTGAATATCAAGTACTTTGAAGAAAGATTAATATTATCCATGAAAAGCTATCCAGTCTAAGAAGATTAACCAGACCAATGTTTGCTCACAAATAAGCACATGAGACACTATGCTTGTTTGACAACAATGGACAAGCTTCCAGTGGGTCCAACTTCCTCTCAGACAGAAATGAGTGAGTGACAATACATACTATAAGGGTTTTTTCTGTATAACATGCTCAGCTCTAAGTGTTTTTCAACCGTGCAATTCATAAGGACACGACCAAGTTGCTTCGGAAAACTACAACAACAACAAAGCCTTTATTCCAACCTTTTGGGGTTAGTTGCATCGGGAAACTAGTTAAAATAATAGGATAAACAACAATTTCCACTATAAGAACAAGATAATTGATGTGGGCCCACTTTTTAGGCCTTTCAGTTATTTAGGCATAAAGGGGTATTGTGGTCTTTCACCACAATAACCCTTCTAGGGTTTTGTTTCTCCTTTCTATTTATAGCTAGGGCTAGCCGTCATTAGTTTTCATGCTTGTGTTGAGAAGAAACTCTCAAGCGTCATTCAGAAGGGTTTAGACTTTGTCCGTCCATCAAAGTTGGGAGTTTGTTCTTTTCTCTAATAAAGATCGTTATTTTCCTTCTATTTCTATTTTTCTATAAATTATTTGTGAATCGATCTGGTCGATTCACATCAATTGGTATCAGAGCTTTCTACGAGCCATGGCCGATGGGACGAGAAACACGATCGACGAGAAGATCCGAGGTCTTCGGGAGGACTTCACCGCCGAGATCGAGAGCTTGAAGAAATCCATGGAGGTCCTCGCAAAGGATCAAGCGTCCACGAACCTAGAAATCCGCACGGAGATGCGTGATATGCGGAAGGAGACGTCGACGATCATGATGCTTTTGCAAAACATCTCGAACAAGATCAATGGCGGCGAAGCGGAGGCGGCGACAACCCAAACCCTAGGCGACCAACTAGGGTTTGTTCAAACGGAGGGGGAAAACGACCGAAGATCACGGAGGACCGGCCGACGGGCGATGGCCCGCACCCGCCGTCACCACCGCGCCGCCGGGCGGGGCCCTGGCGGCCGGCGAGCAGCGCCGGACGGCGGCCGAAGGTCGCGGGGGCTTCGCCGCCGACCGCGCGAGCCCGGGCGGGGCCGCTGCCGTTGTGGGCGGCCGCTGGCCGGCCCCCGACCGCCACCCAGGGCCGATCGGCGCCAGGGGAGCCGCCGGCGAGCGGCTGTGGCCGGACGCCGCCGACCATTTCGGTCCCGGCGGACCGGCGCCACACCCGGGAGAGGCCCTAGGGCTTGGGGCCCCCTATGGGGGTCGGACGATGACCTCGACCTACGGTGATAGGTTCACGGGTTCGGGAAGGGGCTTAGCTGGAGTTCCGGCTCGGACGGGAGGGACGGAGCCGCCAGGAGGGGCGAGGAACACCGGAGGCAGCAAATTCTTTGGAGAAACGGCGGATTCTGCCAACTTCCGGAGAGGGGATCTACCCCCACGACGACCACCACGGGCGAGGATCCGACGGAGAAAGAGGCCGCTATAGCAACAGACGCTGTTCCCAGATTTCCACCTTGAGGACAAGGTGGCTCTTTTAGGGGGCGGTATTGATGTGGGCCCACTTTTTAGGCCTTTCAGTTATTTAGGCATAAAGGGGTATTGTGGTCTTTCACCACAATAACCCTCTTAGGGTTTTGTTTCTCCTTTCTATTTATAGCTAGGGCTAGCCGTCATTAGTTTTCATGCTTGTGTTGAGAAGAAACTCTCAAGCGTCATTCAGAAGGGTTTAGACTTTGTCCGTCCATCAAAGTTGGGAGTTTGTTCTTTTCTCTAATAAAGATCGTTATTTTCCTTCAATTTCTATTTTTCTATAAATTATTTGTGAATCGATCTGGTCGATTCACATCAATAATCAATATAAAACAAACCATTTTTAGATGTTACATAGCCGCATACAACAAAACATGACCATTAAACTGCAATGGTAAGGACTTTAACATGTGGAAAAGGATGTGTAGGCTATAGATAGAGGAAGGGGCTGGAGTAGTGTATTGCTTGTTGGTGTTTGGGTATTGAAGTTAGTGCTTCTTTGTTTTTTGTGTTGACTAGAGCTTGTTGTTGGATTAGTTTTGTGGAGGGAATGGGATAATGGGTGTAAAGGTGTCATTAAGGGAGGGAATGAATTATCTATGTTGGTAGGTAGAGAATGGAGTTGGTTCTTCTTGGTTTGTGATGATGGGTTATATATAGGAGAGATGGAGTAAGTAGAGAGTATGAATGGATATCCTCCTGCTATTTCTGTTTCTTCCACGCACCAGGAATGAAAGGTTATATTGGGAGGAGTTAAGATGGGGTTATTTTAATAGAGGACGGTGTGATGAAAAGTTATATGGTGGAATATGGATGGTTGAAGCATGTTTTTTTATTCGTTTTAGTTTGTTATGTTTTTGTTATGGATAGGTGGGGCCAGCAAATCATATGATGATTCCATGTCGGCTCAGAATCATGCGGTGTTCGGGATGTCCGATCAACGTACAGTTCATCTCGAATTATATAGTGTTCTTCGGTACCAGCACAAAAGGGCAGTCGAGTCAATACCAAAACTCATGGTGAAACTGAATATGATGAGCACAGGAGCAATGGCACAAGTGGTCAAGTCATCCCTACCCAACCAATTTCAGTTTGCTATGTTTATAAGATGCTGCAATATCTACCAGCTCAACATGTATTGACTGTCCTTTATCTATGACCTAGAGTTTGGCACCTTTTTTTTTTCGTTTCCAACAATGCATTGAAACTACTTGTCAAAAGATGAGGCATCTGTTCTTAAGGCATGCTCATTTCACAGAAGTGGCTTGGAATTCCGCTAATGAATGTTTTTTTTCCTACTTCCTGCTAGTATTCATGTTTGGGTCATGGAGGAAGGGGAACATGAATTCCTTTATCAAACTCCTGTCCCATTTCTATCCCTTTGCCATGTAGATTTCTTTCCATTTTCTAGTTCCTTTCCCTCCTTATGAGATCTACAATACATCTTTCCTTTTTTATATATATTTTCCTGAAATTAATAGGGGATGAGGAACTTTTTTGGATTTCCATCCTTACTACTGCTAACAAAACTGTGAAACTCCTACATGTAACAAGTTCCTGACCGTTGTCTAGTTTCAGATCTTTGCTTTCTTCAACCAAACACATGAAATTGGGGGAAAAAATTGGGGGGAACTTCTTGCATTGCAACACTGCCCGATCCCTTAGAACTTCCTTGTCATCCCCCCCCCAATGTTCCACAAACCAAACTTGCCATAAGTCGATGTGTTTGATTTGCAAGCGGATAAAGTTATAGTACCCATATTCTTATGTCCAACAGAATGGCATGTTTCCTTTTTTAATAGGAAAATTACTGGTGAATGCATATATTTAACTAATTACTGCTATAATTTCTTATGTAAATATAATTCTAAAATGCAGGCCTTGATGTACTTCGAACTGACAGTACTCTAGTATTTTATGAGAATCAAGAAAATCTATCAAAGTTGTGGGACATCCTAGCTGTCTATGCATGGATTGACAAAGATGTGGGCTACTGTCGAGGTGTGTAACTGATGATATGTTCTTTCTAGGGAATGGCTGTCACAAGTTCTAATACTCCTATATTTCCTTTTTCTGTTACCGAAGCAAATTTTGTAGATTCTCTTCCTCTCTTGCCATAAGTAGTTACAAGACTCTTGTAGTCAATAAGAATCACTATGTATACTGGATCATACTTGGTTCATTCAAGATGCTTTCATGCTTAGTTTTTTAATCATTTCTTCCTATTAAACAATTTTGGTGAAGTGGCTAAGAATTTGAGCTAATCGTTTTGACTAGGTATGAGTGATTTATGTTCCCCGATGATAATACTTCTATATGACGAGGCAGATGCATTTTGGTGCTTTGAACGTTTGATGCGCAAATTGGTATATTCTTTTTACCTAGCTATTATCGTGTAAAATGTTATTTATTTCTTCAGAATTTTGCAACATATATCTAGATATTCTAAGTTACCGATTGCTCTGAAGAGAATAATTAAAAATTGAAGGTGTGTGACAATGTGACATGCCTGTCGTGTAATCACTAATCAATGTTATGTAACATGTAACGCTGGTGTTGAGTGCCTGAGTCCAACTTGGGTAACTTACAAGAAACTGACATGACTTGTGTGCAAATGTGTGTGTGCGCGTGTGTAGTCCAGGGGAATGAGACAAGGACATCAATTGCTCCCTATCAAAGTCTATAATTAACGATAGCTAACCTGAACCATACCTGTGATAATCAATAAATAATTTCATCAACAGGAACTCAGAACTTAGTTCTAGTACTGATTTAAAAAGTATTACACACTCTAAGCAATACCCTAAAGTAGTGGATGAAAAGAGAGTGGTTTATGTTATATACGGATTCTCATTTCTCTATCAGCTACCAGCTTTTATTAATTTTCCTCATCAGAAGTTTGTGTAATAAAAGTTTATACTCAGATGGTTGCAATGAATATTCCCTTTATTCGTTGATTGTTGCCTGTATTTCATATCGTTTCATGGTTGAATGATACATTTGCATTTTACTTGCTTTCCTGACAATTTGAGAAATTTGTAGATGCCTTACAGTACAAACATCAAAGTAATGAGAGGCTATCCCATATGGTTAAATTTGTAATGTCAGAGGACCAATTGCATTTGAGGGAGATCAAGTTTGATTAGTTAGTTGTTTTTATTAGAGTCCGAGTTTGGGTGTATTTGTCGGTTCAATTTTGGGTTATTTTTTTAGTTGTCATGATTAGGTTTAATTGCAATGTTGTTTGGTTTAGGGTCTTATTTTTATTTCAGATGATTGTTGCTTGATGGGCAAGTCATTTGGCTATATAAAGACAGGTAATCAAACTTCTTTTTATCTAGAGAGAGTTAGTGAAGAATTGAGTTTCAGGATTGATCTCTTTTGTGAGATGGGTGTGATGCCCAAAACCAAATCTTACTTTTAACTCTTTCTCCATCTTCAACCGGATCCTAATTTAAACTCTTTCTCCATCTTTTTCCTTTTCATCGATCTAAATCCTAATTCCTTGTAGCACCTGTAACCTAGATATTTCAACCATCAAACAACTTACCAACCATATCCTATACCTTGGACCCTTTGTTTTCTACCTTTGAACCTTCTGTATCACCCCAAAACCTCTTCTGACTACTGTCCAAATATTTTAGCACCTAATAACCCTAAGAAAACCTTTCCAAACCCACTCCATCCACGATCGACCAAGTCCCATAGATCACTGTTGATCATTAGATCTTGGGCTCAAAGGCTTCCAAGTGGAGGAACACCATCCTAGATCAAGATTTTCTCAAGTTCGATTGGGGATTTACAAATCCTTAGGTCGACTTCTAATCTTATTGTCAATTCAAGTTCAAATTTCCAATACTTTGTAGGGCTGTTTACTAGACTTGCCACTATAATTGATTTAGTACTTTCTTTCATGTGGATCTCATTACTTCTTGTTGCTTTGACCCTTCTAGGGTTCCCTTTCGTTTTTGTCCTGCATCATTGTACCTTCTAGATCTAGATTCAGTTGAATTCTAAATCAAAGTAGTCGGTGCGTTGTAGTTTCCCTTTATCTCAGGAGAATGTTTCTTGCTTCTATAACATGTTTTGTTAAATTTTGGTGTGAATATTTAGAGAAGATTGAAGAGCTAAATGAACTACTAAATTTACGATTGTTAGACTTCGGCGCTCCTTTTCAAGTTACAAACCGTTCAGAAGCCTGTAATGTAAACATACCCTTCAAGAAACAGTTTTGATACTTTTTTTTTGCTACCAGTATGCCAAATATGTAAATGCATCATTGCAAAGTTGTATTTAAGAATGCCCATTTTGCTTTCGCTGTATAAGAAATCTCTAAAATCATGATCAAGGATATGGTGATGTACTTTTACAGAATACAAATCGTTGACTGGAAGATGATAGTCGAGATATTGACTTTATGGGTGCACCTTATATTTGTTTTAAAAGTCTAGATCCAGTTAACAACTAAGTTTAATTAACCATATTTAGATCTCTTTATTTTTCATTACATTTCTAGGGAATGAAACTTTTGCTTTTCAGTCATTAGCCTCCAGGCAACCGAATCTATCTCGTATCCTTCCTTCTACAATTTTTTCATGTTCTTACAATTATTTTTAGATATTACAATTATTTCTCATATAACCGTCCTAATCTCAAGTAACTTATTTTACTATTTCCTTGAACTTTTTTTTTTGATAACATGTTATTTGAAATTTTAAAGCGAGGAAATTTCAGATGCACGGAGAGGTCAGTTGGTGTGGAGACCCAACTCCAGAGTTTAGCATCAATCACTCAGGTCCTTGACCCGAAGCTTCATCAATACATAGGTACACTTCAAACAAGACATTCTTGTCTTATTAATGCAATTCTATTTCCAGCTCTAAGCTAAAACCTTTTTATTCTTGATTTGGTAGAATAAGATCTATGTTTAATCATTTTGTACTTGTGACCTAACTTCTCTTTATGCTAAATAAATTTCCCTTGAGCCTGCGTGCTCCTGTTGTCATAGAAATTTTTAAGCGCAACCCTTTGCACACATCGTTTTTTCTGTGCTTTTCCCCTTTATGTTTTGTCAGCTTATTGTGTTGCGTATCATAGATGAAAATTAGATGGACAAGAAACAAGTACCTCTTACTCGCCTAAAGATAGTAGACTCTTAGATTATACTATAAGAATTATCAACATAGTGTTCTACCTTTTTGAGCAAGGTGAAAACAGGTGAATACTTTTTTTTGCTTTGAGAATAAGTATCAGTTTACTGCCCCACCTTGTTTTGTAACCCAGGAACTCTCCTTTCCTACCAAAGGCCTCAACCATTGGGTTTTACCCCAAACTTTGGTTAAATACTCCTTTCACCACAGAATGTTTCATAAGCAAGCTGGTTATTAGCGTGATTTTGAGGATTAGTAACCATAATCTCTTGTTTCCTTTTATACTCCTCTCTTTTGAGAGCAAACTGCATTCTTGTATCCGAAAAATGGATGTAATTTAGGTTATGTAGGCACCAAAAGCACTATATTGCTTAGGGATATCTTTGTCAGTTTTATTGTTGATAAGTTGCAGAGGCACCAGAAAGCACCAAAAGAAATTTTATGACCTATTGATTTTGATTCGGCGCTCCTTGGTTGCATGAGCTCAAGCAAGAATAATCAAACTGTTCTCCTACCTGCCATCTGGCGTGAAAGTATTTTACTACAAGATCCTCAATTGCTAGTTTCTTGTTAGGAACTTGGTACTAACTCTCAGACATGAGGTGGTCTTCTGGTAATAATTTTTTTTAAAAAAACTTTTGGAACCATTTGCGCATGAAGTTTCCCTCCACTGCTAACAGCGTTTCTAGAAAAAGGTAAAATGATTTTGCTGGTAGTGCAGATGGTGATGATTATATCCATGATATGTATTGATTTGGTATATCATCCTTGTCAAAGTTTAATCATTATGGTTGATAACTCATTTACTTCATTAGTATATCTAATGTTGCGATGCCAATATGGTTTAAACTGAGCAAAATGACCAATTGACTAGCACATGAGGTATGGAGTATGGTTTTTACAGGCTGAAGTTAGTCCAAGGTTCGTAATATCGATATCAGAATTGGTTTTGGGCCTTATGAGCAACGTAATCGATGGTTTGGCTAGTTTGGCTGTTTCAGAGTTATTTGTTTCCAAAAGCTAAAAGATATGAATAACTAAAAATATTTGATACATTTAATTGGAATAACATTTAGATGGCTGAATGCTATGAATTTATAGACATCTTTCGACAAATGATATGGTTTTATTCTCTCATATTTCTCGCTCTCTATTTTATTTTCTTTTGCTGAATTGACTAGATTAGAGAGCCTCAATGTAGGTATTGGCCAGTATTGACTGGTATCGAAGGGGGTCGGATCGGGTCTGGACATGCAAAAACTTATATGACATGGCTCATACATACTGATATCAGCCAATACTTCAAACCTTTTTAACAACTACTTTCTGTAAACAACGGAACCATGAGGTCCAAGTGATTGGGTCTTCCAAGGTTCAAAAATTATACTATATGCACATAACTATAATCTCTTCTAGAAAGCATGTGGAAGTGCCCCGAAGGACCAGGGGATAGAGGGCTCTGATCAACATCAAGAACAATGCCTACACCATGATCAACAACATTGAGAAGAGCTTGAGAAAAGACCTGGAGAAGATCCAAATTCATCATCCAGTTAGAGTCTCTGTGCTGGTGTTACTGTTTGTACAAAGGGAGATCCAAATTAATGTTTTATAAGAGACACAACCCAAATGGCATCATTTGGGCCTGATGGGCCTTTGTGCCTACATCCTACCGCCAGTTGAGGAGTCAGGTTGTAGACTTTAGGTCTCATCAATTAGCCTCTTACATCGGTCTGTGCTTAGCTCTATGCTGTTCAGGCTTGGGGTCAATTGCCAGATCTATAATTCATACTTTTTATTTGTTATTAGCTGTGTTACACGTCCTCTTGACTCCAGTTAGTGGCTGATAATGTCATGCATTACCAGGAATCAACCTGGGTTGTTTTGAATTCTGTTGTCTAGAGATTTATTAAGGTCTAGGTTCTTCATGATCCTACATATGGAAAAAAGTGGTGGGCAACATAAATTAATTATCATTTATCTATATTAAAGAGTATAGTTGTTTAATATTTATTTGCATGATCTGGTTCTTGATCTTGGCTTTCCTTTTGAAAAATCCTTGTCAGAATTCACTCCTATATACCTATGCACTCCAAACCAAGATTTTTCTCGTTTAGGAAACTGAAGAAAAAGCGTTGTTCACCAAAATAGAACTGCAAACTAATATATTTGGACCAAATAATCCTGATTCTTTTCTTAATTTTCCTTTAATCTCTATTTAAGTAACACTTCTCTTATATTTTTCCTTTTAAGACAAGATTAGATTAGATTAAATAAAATCAAATTATATTTAAATTAGGCTAGCTTGTAAATTGTAGATTATGTTAAATTAAAATTATGATTACACTAAAATTGAATATGATAATATTTTAGTTATAGATTGGATTTGGATCAGAAATCTAGTTCTAAACTTGAATAGATTATATTATATTTAATGTTTGGGTGATTATATTTGAATGAAATTTCATTTAAAAGATATGAAGAAGGAATAACACATTTGTAATTAAATCATATGATCATATGATAATTTCACATGCAAAATGTTGTGTTTACTAATAGCGTACAAACACATTTCAATTTACAAAACCAAATCCCAAATGCAAAACAATGTTTATGTTGGTTTTGTTTAGCAAAACTCTGTTTTCTGAACTCAGTTTCCAAAACAAAATCCCAAACGGGCCCTTAGGTTATAAAGAATCTAGATTAAGAGGTAAGATGGTTCAATCTGCTTTAGAGAATTGTAGTCATTGTTTTGACACATTAAGACAATAAAAGAATTAATGATATTCCCATCCGTACATAGTTTAAAATGGTCTTGGCCGCTTATCCAATATAGATCTTTGACAAAATCATTTTGCTGCTGTCTATCTGGAGATAAGAGTCAAAGAGGTATCTAAAGAGCTATGAATCAAAATGCCACATAGAAATGATATTGGGTTATATCAAGTTGGGCCTGGCAAGGTCCATAGCCCGAGAAAGAAATTTTGGGCCAATGTTCTGCCGCGGCATTGTCCGACCAGTCTTACAAAACTTAGGCCCAAACCGGCAGCTTTGGGACGACCAATGGACTTTTAGGGTCGGTCCCATTACACGCAAAAATGTTAGATTATATTTGTAACTATGTAAATATGGCCCATAAGTCCAATCATGTAGACCCTATATATATTGTAATCAGTCTCCATCAATGAGAACAATGCATTATTGTTTCCTACATGGTATCAGAGCCTCAGAAAAACTCTAGCCGTCATATTCACCATCCCCGATCTCTACGCGCCCGATCCGACCCGACGCACCCGCCGATCAGCGACGACCCGACGCGCCGATCAAGTACAAGAAGGTTGCGGTCAAGGCCAGTAAGCCTGAGGTGGTCATCGACATTAGCCCCGACTCCTCCGTTGTAGAAACGAAGCATGAACAATCTGCAAAGAAGAAGAAGAAGAATGGTTCTTCCAGAAAGAAAGTCAGCACCCCGACTTCAGTACTCACCGCTCTAAGTCAGCACCCTGACTTCAGTACTCACCGCTCGTAGCAAAGCAGCCTGTGGAGTCGTTGACAAAATCAAGCCTTCCATTCCTGACGTGCCCGCCGATCCCCTACGTGCCGATCTCTACGCGCTCGCCGCCGCCGGCCACTTTACGCGCCCCCCCTCCCCGCGCCTGACCATGCACCGGTCGGCCCTTTCACGCGGATACCGCGCCTGACCGATCCCGGCGCCCGACTGCACCGGCCGTCCCCTACGCGCATGACTGCAGCAGACCCCGCCGCTCGCCTCTCCGCGCCAGATCCGGCGCCTCTGATCGCGGCCGATTCGCCGCCGACCCCGTCCATCAGCGGCAGATTCGTCGGAGTTGTACAAATTTTTGTACACCCGACATCCGCTCGCCCCTACGCGCCAGATCCGGCGCCCCTGATCGCGGCCGATTCGCCGCCAACCCCGTCCATCAGCGGTCGATTCGTCGGAGTTGTACAAAATTTTTGTACACCCGACATCCGTGATGACAGATGATACTACGTCCAGCTACTCCGTCGCGACTGGCGGTGGCGGTGCACACAACCCAAATTATCCTAATCCGAAAGATCCATATTTTCTGAGTTCTGCTGATCAACCAGGAAATATCATTACTCCTATTGTTTTCCATGGACCGAACTATGCTGAGTGGTCTCGGTCGATACGTCTCTCCCTGATCTCTAGGCGAAAGATCACTTTTCTGGAAGGTACTGAAGTCAAACCTGTTAATGATGCTAGTAAATTGCTTGATTGGAGATGCGTGCAAGCGCTATTGGTTCAATGGGTTCTTAATACCATTGATCCGTCTCTGAAGAAATCTTTGCCGTACTTTGAGGAGGTTTATCCATTGTGGAACTTGTTGGAGAAAAGATTTGTTGTTAGCAATGGCACTCGGAAGCAACAAATTAAGGTGGCTTTGGCTGAGTGCAAACAAACGGCTTCGATGTCTTTGGAAACCTACTTTGGAAATTTGCAGTCTTTGTGGGATGAACAAGCTGCTTATTTCCCATTGCCTACTTGTACCTGTGGTGAACTTGCTGCAAAGCTACAGGCTATGAGGGATGAAGACCACTTTCAGGACTTTATGTATGGTTTGAATGCTGAGTTGTATGGTCATACCCGATCTAATCTTCTGGCTCAGGATCCTCAATAGGAGGAGGATATGCGAAAATCTCAGATCCAATCCGCTGCTGAGGAGGTGTTGGCGCTGACTATCAAGACTTCACCTCGTCTTTCTGCTACTAATAGTAGAACCTCAAATTACAGGGACAAATCAGGTATGATCTGTACTCATTACAAGAAAACAGGTCATGATGTTGCAACTTGCTTTGCTAAGATTGGCTATCCAGAGTGGTGGGAGACTCGTCCTCGGCGTGAGGGCGGACGTGGTGCTGGAGGTGGCAGAGGCCCGGCACCACAGCAGAGACGTGATGGGGGACGCGGTACTGGTGGCACAGGGGTTCATCATGTCGCCGCTGCTGGTCATGGTGTCCCTGCTGGTCCTGCTGGGAGTTCGGCAGACATGATGCCTGGAGGGTATCTTTCACCACTCTCAGGTGAACAATGGCAGAAACTGATGAGCTTGCTGGGTAATGACAATCCTTCCAAACCTGGTTCATCAAACTCTGATCGTCTGATGGGTAAGAATTCTTTTGTCCCTTGGATATTCGATACTGGGGCTACTCTTCATGCGACAGGCTCTCGTGACTGTTTAGTTGATTGCTTTGAGGGCCCTGTCTGTCCTGTGATTTTGCCTGATGGGAGCACTATTGAGGCTGTTCTGAGAGGCAAAGTATTTTTGACTGCTTCATTGGTGTTGACGGATGTTCTTTATGTTCCGACATTGACTTGCAATTTGATTTGTCTCACAATTGATTGGTGCCAGAAATTGTGATATGTTATTTACTCCTGATTTGTATTTTGTTCAGGACCGAAGTACGAGGATGGTGATTGGAGCAGGTGAACAAAGGGGTGGACTTTACTTCTTGGGGGCGGTTCCAGCTTCTTTGGCTTCGGTGATCTTGGCATGCAAAGAGAGTGATTCCGAGGTTTGGCATAGTAGACTGGGGCATCCTTCAGATAAAGTAATGCAGACTTTACCTTTTCTCTCTGGTAATAGTGTGTTTTCTCATAAGGCTTGTGATATTTGTCATCAAGCTAAACAGACTCGTGATGCCTTTCCTGATAGTAGTAGTCGTACTTTGAGATGCTTTGAACTTATACACTGTGATCTGTGGGGACCATATCGTGTTCCGTCATCTAATGGGGCACGATATTTTTTGACTTTGGTGGATGATTTTTCTAGAGCTGTTTGGGTTATTTTATTAACGGATAAGTGTGTTGTTTATTCTACGTTTCTTAAATTCATTGCTATGGTGAAGCGTCAGTTTGGGGCTGATATACGTCGGGTGCGGAGTGACAATGGCACTGAATTTAATTGTTTACGAGATTATTTTTCAGCTCAAGGTATATTGTTCCAAACATCCTGTGTTGGGACACCTCAACAGAATGGAAGGGTGGAAAGAAAACATCGACATATTTTAAATGTAGTCCGGGCATTGAGATTTCAGGGTTCTCTTTTCGTGGATTTTTGGGGGGAATGTGTTCTGGGCGCATGTTATCTGATAAATCGAACCCCTTCTAATATCTTGCATTTTAAGTCTCCTTATGAAGTTTTATATGGTTCGGCTCCTTCGTATGATCATCTACGTATTTTTGGGTGTCTGTGCTATGCGTATGATTTGAAATCCCGACATGATAAATTTGCTAGCAGGAGCAGAAAATGTATCTTTCTTGGGTATCCACTTGATAAAAAGGGATGGAAACTGTATGATTTGGAGACTAGTGAATTTTTTGTGTCCCGTGATGTTACTTTTTATGAAAAAGAATTTCTTGGATGTGGCTCTGCTAGCGAGATGTCTTCTGCGACACGCCATACATCTGTTGCGGTGCCGGAAGACGATATAGAGGCTTTTGGGATGGTGCCGGCTACGGTTGCTGAGGCCGGAGTGGTTGCTGGTGGCTCGGCACCGAGTGACGAGGATGTACAGGTAGATGCAGAAGTATTGATAAGAGAGTCCGCTGGGGGTGATGCGGATACTAATGCTGATACAGGGGATACAGTATTGCCGGAGGTGCCCGACGATGTAGTATTGGGAAGAGGAATGAGAAAGAAATCACAGCCAGTGCGATTACAGGATTTTGTGACGAATGCTGTTCGAAGTAAAAGTCCCCCCCTTCACCACAGTTCATCTGTTCCCGTCACTTCCTCAGGTACTTCGTATCCTCTAACACAATTTCTAAGTTATGACATATGTACTGCTGGACACAGAAAATTTCTTGCAGCTATCACTGCAGGTGTTGAGCCTACTTCATATCGCCAGGCCTCGCGAGATTCAGGCTGGCGCGCGGCTATGCAAACTGAAATACAGGCTCTGGAAGATAATGGGACATGGAGTCTTGTCGATTTGCCTCATGGGAAGAAAGCATTGGGAAGTAGATGGGTGTACAAAATAAAGTACAAATCCGGCGGCAGTGTTGAGCGCTTAAAGGCACGGCTGGTTGTGTTCGGTAATCATCAGGTTGAGGGGATCGACTATTCAGAGACATTTGCACCGGTAGCTAAGATGCCTACAGTTCGGGCGTTCTTGGCTGTTGCAGCTGTGAGAGGATGGACTTTGCACCAGATGGATGTGCACAATGCTTTTCTTCATGGCGATCTGACAGAAGAAGTGTATATGAAGTTGCCGCCAGATTTTTCGCATAGTGAACCCAACAAAGTGTGTCGCCTGCGTAAGTCTCTATATGGATTGAAACAGGCACCACGTTGTTGGTTTGCTAAGCTTGCTGCTTCTCTGATATCCTATGGATTTATTCAATCTCATTCCGATTATTCCCTTTTCTCTCTTTTTAAAGGGAAGGTAGAGTTGCATGTTTTGATCTATGTGGATGATATGATTATGTCTGGTAATGACACAGGTGCTTTAGATGCTTTCAAAAAGTACCTTAGTTCTTGCTTTCACATGAAGGACCTTGGTGTGTTGAAGTACTTTCTTGGCATAGAGGTGGCTCGGAGTGCAGAAGAAATTTTCTTGTGTCAAAGGAAGTATGCTTTGGACATTATTTCAGAATGCGGCTTGATGGGGTCTCGACCTGCTGGCTTTCCCACGGAGCCCAATCACAAGCTGGCAGAATCGACTAGTCCAAAGATGGCGGATGCAGAGTCTTATTGGAGGCTGGTTGGGAGGTTGATTTATCTATCGTTTACTCGCCCTGACTTAGCCTATGCTGTGCATATCTTGTCTCAATTCTTACAGGAGCCTCGACAAGATCATTGGCATGCTGCTTTGAGAGTTGTCAGATATCTCAAACATGCACCGGGACAGGGTATTCTTTTGAAAGCTGATTGTGATCTCTGTCTTTCTGGTTGGTGTGATTCCGACTGGGCCAGTTGTCCCTTGACTCGCTGCTCTGTTACAGGCTGGTTGGTGTTTCTGGGGGGTCTCCTATTTCTTGGAAGACCAAGAAGCAATCAACTGTTTTCCGATCTTCCGCTGAAGTTGAATACCGATCTCTTGCTGCGCTTATTTGTGAGTTGAAATGGTTGAAGGAGTTATTGGTGTGTTTGGGTGTTCGCCAGGAGTCTGCTATGTCGGTGTATTGTGACAGTCAGTCAGCCCTGCACCTGGCTCAGAACCCGGTATTTCATGAGCGCAGTAAGCATATTGAGGTGGATTTGCATTTTATTCGCGATGCTATTCGAGATGGCACCATAATAGCCTCTTATGTTCCTACTTCTTCTCAACTGGCTGACATCTTCATCAAGCCCCTTGGAAAGCATGTGTTTGATTCTTTCCTTCCCAAGTTGGGCATTTGTGACTTGCATGCTCCAACTTGAGGGGGGGTGTTAGATTATATTTGTAACTATGTAAATATGGCCCATAAGCCCAATCATGTAGACCCTATATATATTGTAATCAGTCTCCATCAATGAGAACAATGCATTATTATTTCCTACAAAAAACAATCCCATAAAATGATATTTCAATTGTGACCTTGCATACATGTTGACTTCAATCATTTACTAAAGAAAATGGTGTTATTTCTTCATTCTAATGAACAATCACTCAACACAATACTTTTAGAAAATAATTGTTGTGAGATTGCCAAGTTCTTAACTTCCTAAATGAAAAATATATACACACAAAAGTAACAATTATTTGCAATGAGATAGAGAGAACACTATTTTCCTCTATAATGATAATATGCAAACATATGCTCTTTGACATACAAAAGGAAATGGTAATATTACTAACATATTTTAGTTCTTAGGGGTATACATGGGAGTTGGACATAGCAAGTTATTGGAAGCAAACAAATCCGAAATAATTAGGAAGAGAACGCCATGCTCTAAATTTCTTACAAACTTATGATTATATGTTTGGCTTTATTCTTCTTGATGTGTTCACCAGAGAAGAGATTCCATCTCCCAGCTTCTACCATGACCATGACCATGACCATGACCATGACGTCTACATCCTTGTCTTGGTTGTGATTGTTTCCTTGTCCGAGCTCAGAATGGAAAATTATTGGGGTTTACAAAATTTGGTATTTATATTGGGGATGTTTGGTTCGCTAGTAGTGGGCTTCTATGGGTCTGGTATATGGTCCAATTAGTATCCAAGACCCATATTGATAATTGTCAGGGCCTAAACAATTTAACCCTATCTGACCCATTGTATAATCGGTTTAGGGTTGGATTGGTATGTTTTTGGGCTGGACCTGACCCGCTGTCCTCCCTAATGCCAAGTAGTTACCATCACAAAGTTTTTTTTTTTTTTTGAAGGAAAACTCATTGCAGTTATCATTAAGAAATAGAGTTCATGTCATGAAGGACATGGGGAATAATACAAGAGGGGATATCTTCAAACGAAGATAACAAAGCAGAACAGTTAGAAAGTAATGCATAAGAAGCAAAATGGTGAGCACTCCTGTGTACGAAGGAAAAAACTCAGATTCAGATCAGAATCCAAAGCCTTCCTTGCATCTTCTATGGTATGGCGAGCTCTCCAGAGAGGGATTGTATCAACAAGATCGATTGCTTCGATCAAAGGCTTACAATCTCCTTCAATTGTAACATCTCTCAGAAACTCATTATTGCAGATGTCAAGAGCTAGACGAATTCCCATAGCCTCTGCTTCTAAAGGTGTTCCTCCAAGTTCAGTCTTTGTCAGAGCTAACTTGAAATGTCCATGAGAGTCACGCAGAAGCGCTCTTGCAGACATTTTCCCATCCAGGTAGGCGTCGTCGTAGTTGATCTTCCATTGATTCGGGAGAGGGGGTGTCCAAGTAGTAGCATAGTTGTTCATGATTGGATCAACGTCCATAGCAGGAAGACTATTATTGCAGTTGTCAACCTTCTTCTTCAAGCATTGTGCATCTTCAAATATACGTCTTCCATTGATTAGATGATGATCAAATAAGAATTTGTTCCTGGCTTTCCATATGCTCCAAATTTGATAGAAAAAAAGATGAGATTTTTTCTTGATCTCCTTCCTTTAGCAGGGTAGTAATAATTGATAAAATAGTGGAGTCATCATGAATGAGAGAGAATATCTCTGGATTGTATTGCCATGATACACCTGTGAAGGGGCAATGTAGAAGAAGATGATTAGTAGTTTCAGAGTGTACCTTACATATAGGGCATGTATGTAACCCCTCTTCCCAAAAATTTTATAATATATTTTTATTTATTTATTTGAATTAAATGGTAATTTTTAGAGTTTTTATAAATAATTATTTAGTTAATTATTTACGGTAGATAATTTTAACCATGGTTAAGTTTTGGAGTACAAGGTGACTAGAAATTGTGGCACGGATAGTGCCATGGCGTGCTTTGACTGGTATATTAGCCCTGGTAGGGAAGACCGAGCCATAGTGATGTCCTAACTAGAAAAACCAAGCCAAGTTGCGACTTAACACTTATCGAAGATTTATTTAATTATTAATTATATTATTGAGTTTAGGGAAACCGGTTATACCATTTTAGTCCGGACTGGACCCGAACTGAGCCCAAGCCGATGTAGGTCATGCGGCACGTCCAATGACATTCGTGTTGATGGAATTTGGTATGAGTGTGTTATATTCCGTTTTAATGATTTAGTGACTATTTCTAAATATTCGTAATTTAATATTATAAATATCATTATTAATTAATATTCAATGATAGTTGTATAAAAATGGGTCCATTGTACGTTTTGGATTTTTTAGACTGCGCATAGTGGTGTATACACCGTTATTGAGTTATTGAATTTCGTGATTATTATTATTATTATTATTATTATTATTATTATTATTATTATTATTATTATTATTATTTTATTGAGGTTATTATTATATAATAATATCATTATTATTGATTATATTATAATTGTCATATAAATGTATTATATATATATATATATATATATATATATATATATATATATATATATATATATATATATATATATATATATATATATTTATTGATAAGACCCTAGACTGAAAATAGATAATATTAAATGTATGGGATTTTATAGTGTTATATCTATTTATGATACATGTGCATATATATATATATATATATATATATATATATATATATATATATATATATATATATATTAGACCAATAAAAAAAAACTAATAAAATCCCCCAAACATTCCAGGTCGAGCAGGCCCAACCCGAGGGGATTCCCCAGCCAATGAACGCGTATAAACCCCCTTCCACGCGAGAGTATTAGTATAGAGGGGGGGATCGAAAATTCATAACCCTAATCCCACGCCCCCGCCACGCACCCCGCTGGATGGGCGGCCACCCTGATCCGGCGCACCTCCGCGCGAGTCGCCGGACGGCGGCCAGAGAGCTTCGCGCGCGCACAGGAGACTAGCACAGCCGCGCGTAACAGCCGAGGAGCCAACTTCGCGACGCAAAATCTCAACTATCGTTCGATCGTTTCCCGTCCCGTAAACTCCGGTATGATCACAATATAACCATATTTGATCCCTGTTAGTTGGTTTAAATTCTAGTGACCCGAAACTCGAGAGAAATCGAGTTGAAATTTACGAAAAAACTGTCGAAACAGGACACGTGAACCAGTCCAACTACTCTAGTTCACGGCCAGTTTTATCCCAAACCATGCACGATTTCGAAAATCTATTTGAAGGCATTTATTGACAACATGTAGGACATAAAAACCCTACTTTTAGTTTTAATTTTAGTCCTTTAATCAGTGACAGAAATCGGCTTGAAAATCGTGAAAAACATGTTTTTAAAATTGTAAAATCTAGGAAAATCTCTCGATACGACGTGCGTCCCGCCAATCCGTGCGACGTGGTCGCGAACCGAAAGCATCGAAAGGTGCGTAACGGCTTCGTGGACGTGTGGGCTTTGACGGAATTCAAATTGGTCGCGTGTGCGCGACGAATTTGATGCATATCTGTCGAAATTCACCGTATCGGCCTCTGTGCAAATTTCTCAATTACTTTGTGCACGCTCGTCAGATCGAGATGAAACTTGCGCCAACAGGACCGTATCGTTTTTCTGGTCCTGTATGCCAAGTTTGGTTCGATTCTGAGACAGTTGATTGGATCGCCGTTTTACGGGCCCCACGGTCCAACTCAACAGGCGATTTTGTGCACAGTCCGCCGGAATCCAACTTTGGACATACGGTTGGGTTCGTATCAGAAAACTGGATCCGTCGACATATAGTTTGACGACTTTAGAGACCATTGACTCTGGCACGCTTTTCGGTGCAAAGTGGGTCCAACGGCAGACACCGTTTTGACCCGAAATTACCTTTTTGCCCCTGTGTCCAGAATTGGACTTAAGGATGTCACGCCCCGCTCCCGTAGGAGCGATCGTCCTCGCTAAGGCGTGATGCCGCACAAGCCTAGATTGCGCTCGTGCAAGGCAGGTTCCATAACGGCCGATTACAGCGGCGACGACGGGGTCGTTGCCCAGAAGTCCCAAGCAGAAACATTGAATCATTGCAGCGGAAATTTAAGACAAGCACATATGAACACAAGTAACTCAAAAGAATCTCTTTATTGATATTGAATACAAGATTATAATTGTGGGCGCAAGGCCAAATTACAAGTCTCTCATGCTCACTTTTCTCTCGTTTACAAAGTCATTCTGCTCTCTCTCATCTCTCGATACAATACTTGGTGTCAGCAGAAGCTTCGGAAGGCGATGTCCATACATTATGTCCTGTATAAGTCTTCAGATCACGCGGCCGCAAGCTTCGACTCGCCAAGGAACTCCGTGCCTCGACGCATCCAAGCGAGCTCCGCGCCACGAGCTTCTACCTGTGCCTGCACATGAAACTTTGTGTGGGTGTCAGTACCACTGTACTGGTGGAGTGAGCTTCTCGCCCACCCATACATAACCGACACGTTTTATTTACTTTGTGCAGCTTAAACCCTTTCAATTGTCTTTCTAGTCTTGCCTTAGGATGCATTTTAAACAAGACGTCTCGGTCTATACTTAGCGATGCAACGACAAGGTCGTGCAACGACGGGGTCGCGCTATAATGCCAACGTGTGTTTCGATTGAGGTAGTGCCTCATCGCTCAAGTACTTGACCGAACTACAACTTGGGACGGCAGGGTCGTGCCACATTCTATTCGCGACTTAGACGTATTCAAGACAGTGCTATGCCGAGGAGCAACTTACGCGAACTCGGTCGTGCCAAGACCTTTGTTTACTCAAGCGCCTCTAGACCAATCCTCGTGCCAACGATTCAAGTGCCAAGGACGACAATGGGACGACTCGTGCAGGCCGTGCCGCTAGACTTGATTCGTGCCTCTAGACTTTGCTTAGACTTGTCCGTGCTTCAAGATGAGGCCGCGCCTCGCAAGTTATCAAGACTTATCGTGCTACCGCCTTGCGGCCTTCCTGTTAGACCCATTTGCTAACTTAGACAAGACTTGTGGACCATAGTATCACTTTCATGAACATCCCGACGCCATCTATCGTGCCAAGCACGGTGCCTATGCTGCAGCCCAATCTTAGGCCCAGACCTTGTGTTCCCGACTAGACAAGCATTTAAGCTCTAGACTCATTCCAAAGGCATACACGCGGTGTGCCGCTATCTGCCGACACATCTACATGAGTGGTCACTAGCAATTTCAAGCTATCCTGGACACGGCTCGGCGGGGGTATCGGTCCGCCCTTCTAAGGGTAGCTAGCCCCGGAAGCGCCGATACTCCCATGCGGTTATCCGGCATCTTGGTTGAGCCGCACTCGCTTCTCCCGGGCGAATGATCCCGGTGCCCCGGAGGAGATCATCCGAGAAGACTACACCTTGTCGACAAGTTGTCCAATGACCATGCAAGACCCAATTCGATCTATCAAATCCTTCCTTAACATGACCATGCATTCCTTCTTTTTATCAAGACTTAGCGAGACTCCCAAGTACGAGGACCGATCTCGTGTGCGGGACATTATCAAGACTTAGCGAGACTCCCAAGTATGAGGGATCGATCTCGGCGACAACAAGTCGCGTGGACTTTCCTTTGTTCGTGGCAAGCTTTTCACTAAACCGACCGTAACTCGTGCCTTAGACAGGCCTGGTTCTATAGGCGACGCTAACGCTCAAGTCATATACTTTACACGACGAGCCTTGTTCTCGAGGGACTACGCGACTTGACAACCGCAGATAGAGCGGGACAGTGCTAGTAATGGCTTCGATAGCCCAACGCAACACTTGTCTAACTTGTTCGGACAATGACTCGACGAGCGAAGGCTACGCCGAGCTCCGCGTCGAGGGAAACGTGCTATGCACGGGGTCGACTTGAACAACCAAGTTCGTGCCTAGACTTAAGCCAACGAGCCGTGCAAGACGACTTAACTTGCGGGACGTGCGAAGGCTATGCCAAGCCTTGCGGGACAAGACCGTGCATGCTTTATCAAGCATTCATGCGGGCGACGCCTATGACTTAGGCTAATTTCCAGTGTCGGGACAAAACGACGGGACCGTGCATGTTTTTCAAGTATTCACGCAGGCGACGCCTATTACTTAGGCTATTTCAAGTGTCGGGGCAACTTAACAACTTAAGCCAACGTCCTTCTCCCAAGCCACGGGAACGAAGGATCGAGTGTCATTTGAAAGCACGCTGAGCCGACTTCTATGCAGACCGTGGGACCATTTTCCATGTTCTAGGACATTTCGACCCGACGGGATTTTTCCTTTAGCTATGTTGGTGCGTAGCTTTTATATTAGCCTACTTGTGCAAGTTGAAAACACGATTTATTATGCGAAGGCTAAGATGAGGAGAGTTCACCGAAACTACCCCACCTGTGCGAGGAGTCGCCTCGGGCGAGCGAGCCTTCGAGCAGCCGTTGCAAGGCTAAGTTCCAACGCCGTTGGCGTTTCAATTCCTCCGATTGACTTTGCGGGACAGGGCACTACAACATACACCACTCAGAACAAGTCTCGTCCTCGAGACTTTCCTGAAGGCAAGCCATCCTACCATTTCTATGGCCAAGACTTAATCGCACACATTTCGCCTACGCGTTCCTTCGATTTCGAGCCACGCTCGCACGACTATCAATCTTTCCATTAACATGATTTCAAGATCTCGACACTCTCCCATCTTTCAAGTCTTGCTTGAACTCATTGTATCACTTGGCTGGATCGTGCACGCATTCCAAGGGTCCCCAAAATACATGCATTCAGCCAAGCCGCATGATAGAGAATTTGTCATTCTCACTCGAGTCGTCTCGTGCACATACCCAGGCGTCCCTGAAATATATGCATGTCAGCCGAGTCTCGTGAGCAGGGTTTCCTACGTTCGTGATTCATGTTATCCATCCATGCCAATCCTCAAGATCAATCTTTTGATTGCTAACACTTGAAACAGGGCGTCTCGCCTAACCGCTAGGCCAATCTTTTCGAGGCTAAGTCAATGTCAGGATTGGAATCATAGTTCCCCAACAATAATGCCAACACTGACCCCAATCCTAGGGTCAAACCAAAGTCAGTAGTACGGGATTTTCTATCCAAGCTCGCGTCACTCAGATTTCTAAACATCGAGCACGATCACCTATTCGCATCAATGCATTCGTTGCGCGTATTCGAATCCCTTCAAATCACCCATTCTAACCAATTCATGTATTCGATCACGAGATCGTCTAGCTCGACAATACGTTGCGCCCCAATCTCACGTAAGTCCGATTACCGACGGCGGTTCATGAATCACCATGCAACGCTCCCGCGGAATAATCATTCTCATCGGGGCGTAACTCTTGTTTGAGTTTTAGACTAACTCATTCTCGACATGCGGATTGGACCTACTCAATCCTCAATTCAACCGTCAAACACGCTGATTCATTCTCGAGTCTACCTTCGCGTCAAACCACAAGCCGAAGCAATCAGATTGCCACGCCATCCAAGTTCAATCACTCCCGCTATATGAATCACCATACCAGCGCTCACGCGGAGTGATCGTCTCAAATCGGCGCGACGCATGTGCGAGGCTGGAGTTGCGCTCGCATAAGACAAGAATGTCGAAGTTGTGGTTATCGACGAAGCAAATCCAAACATTTTCATTTCATCCAAGTCACGATTTCAATTCGATAGTTTACCCGTCATTTGTTCAACCAGAACATCCTCGAGCCAAGTCTATCTTTTCCTCGACACATTTTAACATCCCGATTATAGCATCCATCGGAACAATGACATTTGCACGATCGTCATTCGCCGAGTCAGAGTACCCCCGAGTTATCGCATATCGATCTTTGATACGCCTCAATACCATCGACGATATGCGTAACCTGACGATCTTCCTTTGCAACCAATTTCGAGTCGTGCGTTGATGTTGTTGTCCGAGTTGGATATTCCATAATTTTCTCGATATTCAAGATCAAGTTCGATCGCTATTCCTCAAGCTCGTTTCAAGATCGTTGTTCAAAACTCAAGTCACATTTCATTTGCATCAATCCGATATCGTACGCGCGATCCTCTAAGTTTCCTCGATCAAGACCATTCGTTTTCATTCATTGTTCGAATCATTTTGATATCGTTTTCTAACTCGCGTTGCCTATTCGCAAGTTGTCCAAACGAGATGCTCGTTCGGGACATTCGAAGTCGCGACAAACTAAGCGTGACCCGCTCTAAGGCTTTGCGCGATCGCATCGCCTCGCCGATATACTCGTAATCTTCAATATTCGCTCGAATGATTTCCAAGAAAATCCATACACCACTCGGATTCGAGCCATCCGATCTAGCCTACAATCACGTTCGCGTCATTCGCTAAGACATCCTTCGGATTCGTTTGACGAATCCCTAGCGTAATCGCTCACGTCGCATCGACGTACTAAGTTGTTCGTACTATTTCCTCGAAATTTAAGTCAATTCTCTATGTACGCCTAAGCGTTAACTCGATAGCTTTCCTATCGATAGACACTCTAAGTATAGCTTCGTTCCCGACTGAGCGGTACTTAATATCGCTCGCAACTCGTTTGCACCAAAAGGTCGAGGTGCGCGACGCGCGGACTAAGTTGTGCCGTATAACCATCCCGTGCGGACTATATTCACGTTTGCACGCTCACTTGCTAGGGTCAACGTAGGACTAGTCAGGCACGCACGCGACATGTTAACTTAGCATGTATTCTCTATCGAGTCAAGTTTAACATCGTTCGGCACCAAGGCCTACCGATGCATCCGGTGATAGCCTACCGATGCGTTTGGTTGAACGCTTGTACGAGCTTTTGAAAATATTTAGACTTATTGTATGGACATGCCGAGGGATAATCAAGAGAGAGCGCACACTTATTTTCCAACAACGAGCTTTCAAAACTGAGAAATTCGATATGAAGTCCAAGGACGTAAAACCGTGCTCTGATACCATTAAGTCACGCCCCGCTCTCGTAGGAGTGATCATCCTCGCTAAGGCGTGATGCCGCACGAGCCTAGATTGCGCTCGTGCAAGGCAGGTTCTATAACGACCGATTACAGCGGCGGCGACGGGGTCGTCGCCCAGAAGTCCCAAGCAGAAACATTGAATCATTGCAGCGGAAATTTAAGACAAGCACATATGAACACAAGTAACTCAAAAGAATCTCTTTATTGATATTGAATACAAGATTATAATTGTGGGCGCAAGGCCAAATTGCAAGTCTCTCATGCTCACTTTTCTCTCGTTTACAAAGTCACTCTGCTCTCTCTCATCTCTCGATACAATACTTGGTGTCAGCGGAAGCTTCGGAAGGCGATGTCCATACATTATGTCCTGTATAAGTCTTCAGATCACGCGGCCGCAAGCTTCGACTCGCCAAGGAACTCCGTGCCTCGACGCATCCAAACGAGCTCCGCGCCACGAGCTTCTACCTGTGCCTGCACATGAAACACTGTGTGGGTGTCAGTACCACTGTACTGGTGGAGTGAGCTTCTCGCCCACCCATACATAACCGACACGTTTCATTTACTTTGTGCAGCTTAAACCCTTTCAATTGTCTTTCTAGTCTTGCCTTAGGATGCATTTTAAACAAGACGTCTCGGTCTATACTTAGCGATGCAACGACAAGGTCGTGCAACGACGGGGTCGTGCTATAATGCCAACGTGTGTTTCGATTGAGGTAGTGCCTCATCGCTCAAGTACTTGACCGAACTACAACTCGGGACGGCAGGGTCGTGCCACATTCTATTCGCGACTTAGACGTATTCAAGACAGTGCTATGCCGAGGAGCAACTTACGCGAACTCGGTCGTACCAAGACCTTTGTTTACTCAAGCGCCTCTAGACCAATCCTCGTGCCAACGATTCAAGTGCCAAGGACGACAATGGGACGACTCGTGCAGGCCATGCCGCTAGACTTGATTCGTGCCTCTAGACTTTGCTTAGACTTGTCCGTGCTTCAAGATGAGGCCGCGCCTCGCAAGTTATCAAGACTTATCGTGCTACCGCCTTGCGGTCTTCCTGTTAGACCCATTTGCTAACTTAGACAAGACTTGTGGACCATAGTATCACTTTCATGAACATCCCGACGCCATCTATCGTGCCAAGCACGGTGCCTATGCTGCACCGCAATCTTAGGCCCAGACCTTGTGTTCCCGACTAGACAAGCATTTAAGCTCTAGACTCATTCCAAAGGCATACACGCGGTGTGCCGCTATCTGCCGACACATCTACATGAGTGGTCACTAGCAATTTCAAGCTATCCTGGACACGGCTCGGCGGGGGTATCGGTCCGCCCTTCTAAGGGTAGCTAGCCCCGGAAGCGCCGATACTCCCATGCGGTTATCCGGCATCTTGGTTGAGCCGCACTCGCTTCTCTCGGGCGAATGATCCCGGTGCCCCGGAGGAGATCATCCGAGAAGACTACACCTTGTCGACAAGTTGTCCAATGACCATGCAAGACCCAATTCGATCTATCAAATCCTTCCTTAACATGACCATGCATTCCTTCTTTTTATCAAGACTTAGCGAGACTCCCAAGTACGAGGGACCGATCTCGTGTGCGGGACATTATCAAGACTTAGCGAGACTCCCAAGTATGAGGGATCGATCTCGGCGACAACAAGTCGTGTGGATTTTCCTTTGTTCGTGGCAAGCTTTTCACTAAACCGACCGTAACTCGTGCCTTAGACAGGCCTGGTTCTATAGGCGACGCTAATTCTCAAGTCATATACTTTACACGACGAGCCTTGTTCTCGAGGAACTACGCGACTTGACAACCGCAGATAGAGCGGGACAGTGCTAGTAATGGCTTCGATAGCCCAACGCAACACTTGTCTAACTTGTTCGGGCAACGACTCGACGAGCGAAGGCTACGCCGAGCTCCGCGTCGAGGGAAACGTGCTATACACGGGGTCGACTTGAACAACCAAGTTCGTGCCTAGACTTAAGCCAACGAGCCGTGCAAGACGACTTAACTTGCGGGACGTGCGAAGGCTATGCCAAGCCTTGCGGGACAAGACCGTGCATGCTTTATCAAGCATTCATGCGGGCGACGCCTATGACTTAGGCTAATTTCCAGTGTCGGGACAAAACGACGGGACCGTGCATGCTTTTCAAGCATTCACGCAGGCGACGCCTATTACTTAGGCTATTTCAAGTGTCGGGGCAACTTAACAACTTAAGCCAACGTCCTTCTCCCATTGACTCTGGCACGCTTTTTGGTGCAAAGCGGGTCCAACGGCGGACACCGTTTTGACCCGAAATTATCGTTTTGCCTCTGTGTCCAGAATTGGACTTAAGGACAGGCAATCCTAGCTAATTTGACTATTCTGAGAACATTGGTAATGTTTATTTCAGCTTCCGGGGACTGTTGTACGGGTTTTGACTTTTGTGGCACACTGAGTGGTTTGGACTATCGGTTTCACCAGCAAAGGACCACAGGCGAGTACAGTTTATTGTCTGCATTTCGATACTGATCTTCATTATATTTCATTGATTGGCCATTGGTTATATGATTTTATATTCTATTATAAATTGTTGAGTCGGGAATGTGAAGTACCAACGATGTGTGATCTGACCTTAGACAGTGTAGACAGTGATTTATTATTGCAAAGTAGACAGTGTAGACAGTGATTTATTATTGCAAAGTAGACAGTGATTTATTATTGCAATTAGACAGTGTAAACAGTGATTTATTATTTCAAAGTAGACCATGTTTTTTTATTGCATTATTTGCTGTAGACAGTGTAACTTTAGACAGTGTAGACAGTGTCGTGTAATTGTCCCGAGACCGATCACATATCAAAGGTACTTCTACGATTGGGAAGGTATTTTGTTTATTTATTTGCTACTGATTTTTCGTCTTTTTTGTTTATTTTCAAAACTCATGATTGATGTCTAACCTCTGTTGTATAGTCATTTTCATTTATTGAAATTCCATTCAGTGAATTGTGCTCGTTCCATTCCTGACTGGAAACCAATATTTTCAGGTTAGCCGTGGATTCACTTAGCATGGGAGCTACGAGGGTACTTGCAGACAAAAGCCTAGAGATTAGCTAGATAGTTGAGTTGTAGTCATTCAAATATTTGTACAAGTTTATATTTTTCTGCAAATGTAAAACTTGTGATCATGTAAATTAAATTAGTTTTTGTGAATGAGCATTATTTTATTTATTTGGATCATCATGGCCGTGACAGCGTTCTACCGCCGACACTGCGGCTTAGGCTGGCTTGGACACGTCTCGTATCCGTTTTAAAAAAAAATGGGTGCGGGTCGTGACAAGTTTTTGTGGTGGCCCATGCAGGTCTGTTATCGCAAATCATGCGAACTCGTGATAGTACTAAAGTTAGTCGTACTATTGCGAGCCTGCGACTAGGAAATGCTCATTCACGAATTAGGGATTAATTTAATTTAAGAGAATGACTAGGACTAGGAGTTCCTTATACAAATTTACCGATGGGTAGTCTAGGCTATGCAATTTAGATGAGGGATATTAATTTTGATAGCTTGTCAAATCCCCATAGGTACACTATTACCTCTTGATTGGACGATATGGTCCAATGTCGATAGATTATTCACTTGGAGAGGCAGAGCTTCCTGGAATTGATGATCTAACCTAGATGAATTATTCAATTCCTTCTCCTTGCCTCTTTAGATATCATCCTCGTATCTTAGTCCAAATTACCTAATTAGTTCCTATTTTGCCCTAAGAATTATTATTTTATATAATTTTGATTATATTACCCATATACAAACCTCGAGTTAGTTTCGATTCAAAGTTTTCCTCCATGGTTTGAATACACAGGAGATAGATACTAGAGTGTTCGTATTTCTTTTGTCTTTAGTTATTTCCTTCCTGTTCAATCTCTATTTTAAGGGTGGTGACTGATAGGACAAATACTTACGCTTTAGTTCATAGTCAGCTTGTTTGAATCTCTAGAAGCACATAAATTTTTACGGATATAGTTAAAGGAATGTTAGTTAACTCATAATGGTTAGACAGCAACGCACGGTCGTCAATATATTGATAGTGGAGAATGTGGGTTCATTGCAGCCAGCAGCGCACTGGCGAGGCACAACCCATAGAATTAAAATCATTTCGAAGAATTGTAGTTTAGATACCCTTGCGTCAATGTAAAGTAGAGTATTTGATAGCATATCGCACCTAAATCACGGAACCAAGGGTTTACCACAGCCCGAGTATACGGGCGAGGCGAAATTCTCGGTAAAATGACTTCAGACGTGATTACAAGTTTAGGGTAATAGAGGATAGGACCGTGCCCTGTATGTCCTATAAGACCCAAAGCCAATACCAGTGGAAGTTCTGCAAGTTGGGTAGCAAGTCTCCCAATCTGGTATCCCGTGGTCCTTGTGATATATTGACGAGATAATTGACTGACACTAATAGGTTTACCTGGAATATAGAATATAGAGGTCCATAACCCATTAGTTGACCAAGTCCTTGTGGATAAGAAGATAGTAGGAAGACCGTATAAGCAGGAACACCGGGTAAGGTTTTGATTCTCACAAAACTCGAGCTACTTGTGCCTCCTTTTCAAAAATCTTGTATTTTGACTATCTTGACCAATGTTGCTATTACAACCTAGTTTTGCAAGCTCACTCTGTTCTCGAGCTTGATTCAAGACATATGTTTAGTGGGGACGCCTACTAACATATTGTCTAATCAGAATCGATGTATTACGGTCTGATCAACCGTAGCGCACTCGGTTCGCTCTCTCTTTGATTAACCTACATGGATTGAGATATCAAGGTATCTATGGTCTCATCCGCGACTGCATTGACAATCCCTCTTGAATTATACATTCGCCTTTGAATCACGAAATTGTATTCAGTGACATCCTTCTTGAACTCTTTGTTGTTTTTGTCTTTCACTGATTTGAAAATATGAAAACTCGTGATTGGTAGAGAGATACAGAGTATTCACATGGCTATGGTGGTTGTATATACAAGTGTAGCTGCCATCGGCTAGCCATGTGACTAGAACCTTGCTTTGAGTTACTCATTTTCTCTCGACCCTCAAACTACTATTGGGACTTTCAAGCCATCTGAATTCGAGAATGATTAGAGTTTTACCCTTAGTCAACTGCCAACCTAGGAGACTATCACTTCTCAAGAAACCAAATATTGTGAATCTCTGCCTGAAGCTTGCTTTAACTAACAACCCTTAAGCCTTAACTCAACCGTTCCTCGACCAAAGCCTATAGTTTAGACATGAGATGAATAGACAAGGGTAAGGTCAATCATTTACCGTGGCTTTGGTAGGCACTCATCCCGAGTTTGATTTCCAACAAATATTATCCTAGTTATGTAAATTTTTCTAGTAAGACCTAACTAGTATGGGAACCCCACAGTCACTAGCTTAGCCAATACCATAACTTAAATGCCCTGTCATATTACGACCTACCAGTTGTCAACAGCAATGCATGATCACTACAACTCTTGTATACTGTAGACAAGCATATCATTCTATCTTATCGACCATGTGTCATTGTACACACTCGTTATCCATTTAGTGAGGAATGATCCTTGACTCGACTTATAACTACTGTTTTCCGTTACGTCGTGCCTTATTCTTTATTAACAAGAGTCGAGGTACAATACCCGGACCTTGGAATTCTCCTAACCTCATCATTCCAAAACCCATGTCTTAGTTTCTAAGGTGGGTAGTGTCACGTCCCGCTCCCGTAGGCGCGATCGTCCTCGCTAAGGCGTGATGCCACACGGGCCTAGGTTGCGCCCGTGCAAGGCCAAGTCCAGAAACGGTCGATTTGATCTAGGCCACAGAGTCGCACAGAGTGTCCCCATTTGCAGCGGAAAGTAAACAAACACAAAATTGAAGTAAATTTAAACTCTTTATTGATTTTCAAGAAGTTTACAAGCGGCGCTAGGTCGATATTACAAATCACTCAAGCTCTCTCTCTGAAACATAAAAGGCGTGCCAAGTGGCTTACAACATGGAATGATTCATGGCGATGTTCCGATACATTATGTCCTGTATAGGGTGCTTCAGTTTCTTGCAACGTCCCAAGGCTCCGGAGTTGGCTCCGCGCCTTAACACGTTCGATGGAAGCTCCGCACCCGCCGGCGTCTCCTGCATCCTGCAAGCAGACTGTGGGGTTATCAGTACATTGTTATGCACTGGTGGGGAGGCTAGCTCGCCCATAATGCTATCATTACCAAACACGTTCCATTACTTTTGTGCATCTCTATCATTCATTGTTTTTCTAATCTTGCCTTAGGATCAATTTCATGGCATATGTCATAACCTATCCCGTGTTGCCAAATTCAAGTGTCGCATGGAAATACATGCACGACTTACCCATACTTACCGTCCGGCCTTCCCTGTTTAACGTAAACCAAGTTAGTCAACAAATTCATATGAAATAACTTAACGTAGTTCATGTAAGCATTCAATGTCAAGTGTTTGTCCTTGCTTCGAGTTCTAGCACGTCGTAGGCACGTTTTCTAACTCGTTTGCTCGAAGTACTCTTGATCATTTTGTGTGTTATATTCAAGCCTATTCAGAAGGTGCTTTGTACAGTTAACTTAGACTACTTTGATTTCAATGCAAGGACTTGCACGTGGATTGCCACCAGCAAAGCCCTCTTAAATCTATATGCACCGATCGCTGGCATCACAAGCCATTTTGGACACATCCAAGCCGTGGTATTTCTCAACTAGCGTAGGGTGAGGACTGGCACACACCCCGTTAGTCTCTTGAAATACTCCTGCACTTACGTCCCCCGGGTGGCCAAGTCCGCACCCAGGCAGCCCGTAAGCCATGACTTGATTCTGCCTAGGCCGGCCACGATCCTCCCTTTGATCATGCCGCGGAATCCGTATCACCCGTGCACGGGTCCGTCCACGACCAGTTCGTATTTTATTGTCATAGGCTAACCCTTAGCCACAATGCGTTATCGACCAGGTTGGCGTCCGTGCAGCGCGGGTAGCGAGCCCCGTTGCATGTTCCCGTCATACCTGTCACTAACCATTCCTTTCTCTCTTATATTTTATTCATTCTTCCTTTTTTTTTTCTTTCTTTCACTTGTTCGTTCGTTCATTGATTCATTCAGGTATTCATTCATTCGTTGATTCATTCATTCAAGCATTACGCAACTCCCAATACGGGAGCCACCTTGGCGACCCATCGGTCCCATAGTCTTTCAATGTTGCTAAACTCTACTCGGAACGACTATGTTGATAGTCTTCCCGTTTCATTGTTGTAAACCATTCATTGTTTCATTGTTTGAACGCATAAGGGACTTGAACGTAAGCTTGTGCCTTAGCACGAGCGTGGAGCGCGGTGCGAGAGTTCTCACATTTTCCATGTTCTTTTCCATATTCTATACAAGCATACAAGGTAGGATTATTCCCTTAGCTAGGTGCGTTGAGTCATTTATTAGCATGTACAGTATTATCGCCTAGCGATTCTCATGATAGTGTCCGCATTGTTAAGTGTCTAGGCTAAGCAAAGACGGGTTCATCAGAGCCACCCACCTTAGCGATGTTCGCATCGGCCGAGCGATACTCCGAGCGCGCATTTGATAGTCTAAGTCTGGATTCATCTTTGACGGGCCATTGTAAGTCTTACATCGATTCGCATCGATACTTCATCGGGTCGACGCAACTCTTCGAGTCGACGGCTCGCTTGAGTCGTTACACTTGCCGTTTGAATCGGCGTTCCGCTAGGGCGGAGCGGGTCATTACATAATACACCACTCAAAACAAGTCTCGTCCTCGAGACTTCCTGAGTGTAGGTCATCCTACCATTCCTTAACTCGTATCATCGTGTTTGATAGACAATTCTATCGAACGGCTCTATCGTTTGATGGCATCGAACCATGCTCGGTACCTTTCCAAGTTCCGTGTCGCATACGTTTGGTCGATTTTTATTGGATAACTTTTCATTCATTTTAGAGTTGATGGCACTTATTCAATTCAAGTGTTTCTTCGACTTGGTTGCTTTTTCGATGTATCATGGGACTGAAACGGTCGTACGAGGTGCGTTGTAATTCGTCAAACACGAAAGTCGTAGGCTGAGGCAAACTCACTCATTCGTTCATGCGCATCTCAACACCCACTTGCAGCTGCATTCGAGTTCATCATATCGCTGAGTTTGGATCGTGCATGCATTAAAGGCGTCCCCCGAATACGTACATTTCAACCAAGCTTAGCGACTAGCGGAGTCGGACAAGCTACTCGTGATAGTTTCGATTTGCCGATCGTTTTGCTAACTTCGATTTAAAACCGAACTCATGTGTGTATCACATATCGTTTATCTCGGTCCTCGAGATTATTCGATTCGCTTCTCAAGCGCTCTTGTCAATGAAATCAATACGATTTCTTCTTAGCGGGGTCGACCAAGTCTAAGTAATTTTCGTCCGATTCAAGACCAAGTATTGTACTATCATCGAGTCCGTCTTTCTATCAATGATTCAATTCGTTATCCCAACTTTACTGCGCATCATTCATTCTTATTATTTCCTTCGTTTGGGACCAATCTCACCGTTGTTCACGCACACTCACAGTTCCCATCCTACTCTAAATATTGCTGACCAAGTCTATCGTCCGTCCAGACGATACTGTAAGGTCAATCGCACAAGTTCAATCACTCGACATAGGGTCGTACGCCTATCCGCTAGGTCAGCTCACAAGGTCATAGTTACATGCCAGGTCCGTGGCTCGTCGTGCAAGGTTGTTGCACGACACTGGCCCCAAATCCTATGGTCAAACCATTTGTTCGCTTGTACGGGAGTTTCTACCCAAGTTCGTTTCACTCAAATTTCTAAACATCGAGCATGATCACCTAATTTGCATCAAGACTTACGTTGCACATATTCAATTCCGTTCAATCACCAGTTCTAACCAATTCATGTATTCGATCACGAGGTCATCCAGCTCGACAATACATTGCGTCCAAATCTCACGCGAGTCCGATTATCCACGGCAATTCATGAATCACCACGCAACGCTCCCGCGGAATAATCATTCTCATCGGGGCGTAACTCTTGTTTGAGTTTTAGACTAACCCATTCTCGATACGCGGATTGGACCTACTCAATCCTCAAGTTCAATTCTTTAAGCACACAAATTCATTCTCAAGTCCACCTTCGCGTCAAACCACAAATCGAAGCAATCAGATTGCCACGCCATCCAAGTTCAATCACTCCCGCTGTATGAATCACCATATCAGCGCTCACGCGGAGTGATCGTCATAATCCGGCACGACGCATGTGCGAGGCTGGAGTTGCGCTCGCATAAGACAAGAATGTCAACGTTGTGGTTGTCAACGAAGCAAATCCAAGCATTCACATTTTCATCCAAGCCAAATCAATTCGATAGTCTGACCGTCATGCGTTCAACTAGAAAATCCTCGAGCCAAATCTATCTTTTACTGGACACATCTTTAACATCCCAAGTATAGCATCCAACGGAACAATGACATTTGCACGATCGTCATTCACCGAGTCAGAGTACCCCCGAGTTATCGCATATCGATCTTTGATACGCCTCAATACCATTGACGATATACGTAACCTGACGATCTTCCTTTGCAACCGATTTCGAGTCGTGCGTTGATGCTGTTGTCCGAGTTGGATATTCCACAATTTCCTCGATATTCAAGATCAAGTTTGATCGCTATTCCTCAAGCTAGTTTCAAGATCGTTGTCCAAACTCAAGTCACAATTTATTTGAATCAATCCAAAATCGTGCGCGTGATCCTCTAAGTTTCCTCGATAAAGACCATTTATTTTTTTCATTCATCGTTCTGAATCGTTTTCTAACTTGCGTTGCCCATTGACAAGTTGTCCGAACGACATCTCGTTCGGAACATTCGAAGTCACGACCAACTAAGCGTGACGCGTTCTAAGGCTTTGCGCGATCGCATCGCCTCGCCGACGTACTAGTTGTGTTTCGTAATCTTCAATTTTTCGCTCGAATGATTTTCCAAGAACATCCATACACCACTCGGATTCGAGCCAAACGATCTAGTCGTCGATACTCATTCTTATTCTTCTCCGAACTTATCACATACACCACTCGGGTTCAAGCCATCCTATTTAATCCACAATCACATTTGCATCACGCGCTAAGACATCCTTCAGATTCGTTCGACGAATCTCTAGCGTAATCGCATCACGTCGCCTCGACGTACCAAGTCGTTCACACTAATCCTCAAAATCCAATAAATCTTCCGTGCATGCCTAAGCGTTAGTTTGATAGCGTTCCTATCGATATACACTCTAAGTGTATCTCCGTTCCCGACCGAGCGGTACTTGATATCGCTCGCAACTCGATTGCACCAGAAGTCGAGGTGCGCGACACGCGGCACAACTTAGCCAAAAGGCCGTGTGTATAGCTATCCCGTGCGGAATATATTCGAGTTCGCATGCTCACTTATTCTCGTTCGAGCGATAATCGATCTCACTCGCAACTCGTTTGCACCAGAAGGTCTAGGTGCGCGATACTCCGCACAACTTAGCCAAAAGGCTGCGTGCTTAACCATCCCGTTCGAACTATCCTTTGGTCTCGTGTACTCGTCCGCTATTGTCAGCGTAAGGTTATTCAAGCACGCCTTGCGATTGCTAACTTCTAGCATTTTTGTTTTCCTTCGACTTAAGTTCGTCATGATTTGGCACAAAGGCCTTCGCCTATCGATCCCGTTCAACCGATTACTTGCACGAGCTTTTGAAAATATTAGACTTATTGTATTGAACATCCCAAGGCACAATGAGAGAGAGCGTACACTTCTTTATTTCCAACGAGCTTTCCAAAACTGAGAAATCGACGTGAAGTCCAAGGACGTAGAGCTATCATCCCTAGTTTTCAAATTAGGGGTATTTTCGTCATTTTTCAAGTTTTATAATTTTTAGGAATTTTATTTGATTTTATGTGATTTTTTGGGATTTACTTGGGTTGGTTTGGATTTTATCCAATTCGGACTCAAATTGGAGACCCGGGTAGCCTGGACCCTAGTGGGACCCACATACTAGCTGGGCTTGGCCCACATACCACCATAATTAGGTTAGAAATCATAAACCCTATTTCTATGACTTAATTAGTCATTTTAGAGCTTAATTAGTCATTTAGAATCAAACCGAACCAAACCGAATCCAAATTAGACCCAATTAAGTCTATTGGGTTGGGGGCTTATTGGATCCCAACCCAATAGCCCCCCAAGGGGTGGCCGGCCATGACAAGTCCCCCCCCCCCCTTTCCTTCACAACCAAGCAAACACTCTCTCTCTCTTTCTCAAATTCCTTTCCTTCTCCCAAGCTTTTCCCTACAAGAAACCTATATTAGGTATGTGATTTCTCCCCAAATTAATATTCTTTTCCATTTATTGCTTTTACAATAAATGATGAGTAGGAAATTCTCTACCATTTGCCCACCAATTTATAGGTTTTTCCTAGAATCTAGGTTAAGGAAATAAATGGGGGTTTTAATATATATAGGGGTATATGTATATGTATGTATAAATATATATGTGTGTATATATGTATATATTAATGTGTATTTGTTTGGGTAGAGGAATGGAAATGGTGGTGGTGTTGTCATGGGAGTTTTGGTGAGAGGGTGTGAGATTGTGTGTGTTATATATATATATATTTGTGTATATATAATTATAGGTATTAATATGTATTTGTGTGTGTAAAGGATGAGAGTGGTGGTAGTGGTATTGGTGTAGAGAGTGGTGGTAGTGGTATTGGTGTAGAGAGTGGTGGTGGTGTTATGTGAGAGAGTGGTAGTGTGTGTGTGTGTGGTTGTGCTTGTGTGAGAGTGTGTGTTTATATATATATGTGTGTGTGTATATATATATTTATATATAGGATATATATATATGTGTGTATATATATGTATATGGAGATGTGTGTGTATGTGTATGTATATATAGAGGAGTGAGTGTGTTTGTGGAGATGGATGGATATTAGATTATGTATATGTGTAGATAGATATAGATAGATATATATATAGATAGATTTATATATAGAGAGTAGAGATGAAGAGGAGAAGAGGAAGAAGAAGAAGAATAGGAGCTGCAGCAGCAGCTGTGGCAATAGAAGCTGCAGCAGCAGCAGCAGCAGGAACATGCAGTAGCAGCAGCAGGTAGCTGCTGTTTTCAGCAGCTACCCCCCTCCCCCCCCCCCATTTCACCCCTATGTTACCCCATTTAACCCCTATAAACCCCCCTATCTATATATATATGTATATATATATATATATATATATATATATATATATATATATATATATATATATATATATATATATATAGATGTTTTTAGAGAGGAAATGAAGAGTAGAGAAGAAGAATTAGAGGGTAAGAAAAATTAGAAGAAGTCAAGAAAAGAGTTAGAAGAGAAAAGTTAGGAGGAAAGAGGAGAGGTTAGAAATTAGAGGAAAAATAGGGAGAAGGGAAGAATAGGAAGAGGGAAAGGAATAAGGAGAGTTAGAAGTTAGAAGGAGAATAGGAAGGAGAGTTAGAAGGAGGAAAATTAGAAGAATAGGAAGTAGAAGGAAAATGGGAAGTAGGAATGAGATTTTGAAGAATAGGTTTTAGGAGGAGTCGAGTTAGAGGGCGAATTTGAGTCCGGAGTATCGGATCGCGATGAAACTTGACGTAGGCCTAGGATACGTGATTTAGATTTTGCGGGTAGGCTCCCGAGTTGAAATCGGGGTCGTAGGGCGCCGGTATCGCGTCGTATCGGTGCGTATCTTGAAATATTCAAGATTTTGACAACGGGCCGTATCATGGACCGAATGTCCGCGTTACCTAGGTATTTTGGTAGATATTATATGTATAGGCTAGTATCATACTACCCTGGGGAGATCGGGTCAAAATATCAAGCGTAGGTAGGCTAACTAGATAATCGTCGAAGTTGGATTTTTGCCCTTTTTAAGGGTAAAATAGGAATTTGGCCTATGGCCAAGAAATGAGTTTCGAAGTCCAAGATGGACTTGGATATGGGTTGTAGAGGTTGGTAATAGTTAGAAATAGCTGTCTAGACCTAGTCTTGACATCGGTTGACCACGATTGACTTTTTAGGCAAAAAGTCAACTATGGGTCAACACTTTACCCAATTTAGTCCCAAATTCCATTAGACTTGTGCAGTTGACCGAAAGTCAACTGTTAGTCACCAGTGACCTAGAGTTGACCTAGGGTTGACCACAGTTGACCATGGTTGACCAGAGTTGACCGGTTGACCAAAAAGTCAACTGTTGACTCAAATGGATCCCGATTGATTCCGTTGACTTGCATTGACCCAGTTTGACCCAGTTAGACCTAATATGACTTAGTTTGACCCCGTACAACCTAGTTTGACGTGTCTTGACCTAGAATGACTTAATAGGATTCAAATTGATTAGATTTTACTTCCTAAACATAGTATTGATACGTCTTGTTCTCTATAGGTCCTCGAGACGCTGTATTCGCTCCGATTGACGTACCATATCATATTTCAGGCGAGTACATTCTCTGACACTTTTCCAATTTATGCTGATTGATATAATCCATGTAATTAGTGTAGATATGCTTGTTCTCGACACATTGGTCACACGGGTTGGTATTCATGGATCCCGACATGAGGTGTTATTCCTTGTTGTCTTGGTATGTCTTGTGCAAGCCCCCTTGTAGTTCTTGTGCAGTACATGGACGCCGATTCTCGAGGAGACTTGCTCCCTTCTCGTAGAATCCCGCGTCGTGACGTGTCTTGTTTGGATCCACTCTACCAGTCGGGGATGGGGAGTATTAGTGTAGACATGTGGTCATTATCCACCTTGTTACTCTTGCAGACCTTGTGAGTGTTAATCATACACTCCACGTATGATTACCCAGGCCAGTAGACCTTGTGCAAGACCCAAGCCGGCCGCATGTTGTAGCTAGTATTCACACACCTAGATATATGATTCTTGATTCTTGTACATGCCATGATCAGTTTACTTGCCTTGTTCTAGCTCTAGTTTTACAGCTTACCTTGCCATGATTCTCACATGTACATTCCATGATTTTCTTGTATATACTCTCTATTTACAGATTATAGCTTTTGTCATATCTTGTGAAATGTTGTTAGTGGATTGTACTCGTTCCATCCTGACAGGATATGTTAAAATATTACAGATGCAGATGAGGGAGACTACAGTACCTACTACGGTCCGGATGACGTAGTGGACATAGACTTAGAGACTTTGGTCCAGCAGGGCTTAGCTCCGCCTGACGAGACCCTACCTATTACTTAGTTAGAGTAGATCTTTTGTACTGGACATTGTCTCCAGCTACTTTTGAGACTGTTATTATTATGGACTGTATTAGAGACTTGGACTGTATATATTCTTGTGTTGGACTTGACAGGTTATATATTATTTTATCGTCTTGTTGTCTTTTCATTTCAGTCTTTACTTTGTTATCTTAGAGTCGTGATTGAGTACTCATATATATATTCATTGCTTGTCCTCCGTTCGGAGTTGACCATATTCTCGACAGGTTTTTGTTATATATATAAACTGTTTAGAGTAGAAAAATCTACAGCGTTTTACGCCGATTTTTCGGTGAGGGCTGGGCGTTATCGCGTCACGTGCCCTTTTAGCGGGTGCGGGTCGTGACAAAAGCCGTGCTCTGATACCAATCTGTCACGCCCCGCTCCCGTAGGAGCGATCGTCCTCGCTAAGGCGTGATGTCGCACAGGCCTAGGTTGCGCCCGTGCAAGACCAAGTCCAGAAACGGCCGATTTGAGCTAGGCCACAGAGTCGCACAGAGTGTCCCTATTTGCAGCGGAAAGTAAACGAACACAAAATTGAAGTTAATTTAAACTCTTTATTGATTTTCAAGAAGTTTACACGTGGCGCTAGGCCGATATTACAAATCGCTCAAGCTCCCTCTCTGAAACATAAAAGGCGTGCCAAGTGGCTTACAACATGGAATGATTCATGGCGATGTTCCGATACATTATGTCCTGTATAGGGTGCTTCAGCTTCTTGCAACGTCCCAAGGCCTCGGAGTTGGCTCCGCGCCTTAACACGTTCGATGGAAGCTCCGCACCCGCCGGCGTCTCCTGCATCCTGCAAGCAGACTGTAGGGATATCAGTACATTGTTATGCACTGGTGGGGAGGCTAGCTCTCCCACAATGCTATCATTACCAAACACGTTCCATTACTTTTGTGCATCTCTATCATTCATTGTCTTTCTAATCTTGCCTTAGGATCAATTTCATGGCATATGTCATAACCTATCCCGTGTTGCCAAATTCAAGTGTCGCATGGAAATACATGCACGACTTACCCATACTTACCGTCCGGCCTTTCCTGTTCAACGTAAACCAAGTTAGTCAACAAATTCATATGAAATAACTTAACGTAGTTCATGTAAGCATTCAATGTCAAGTGTTTGTCCTTGCCTCGAGTTCTAGCACGTCGTAGGCACATTTTCTAACTCGTTTGCTCGAAGTACTCTTGATCATTTTGTGTGTTATATTCAAGCCTATTCAGAAGGTGCTTTGTACAGTTAACTTAGACTACTTTGATTTCAATGCAAGGACTTGCACGTGGATTGCCACCAGCAAAGCCCTCTTAAATCTATATGCACCGGTCGCTGGCATCACAAGCCATTTTGGACACATCCAAGCCGTGGTTTTTCTCAACTAGCGTAGGGTGAGGACTGGCACACACCTCGTTAGTCTCTTGAAATACTCCTGCACTTACGTCCCCTGGGTGGCCAAGTCCGCACCCAGGCAGCCCGTAAGCCATGACTTGATTCTGCCTAGGCCGGCCACGATCCTCCCTTTGATCATGTCGCAGAATCCGTATCACCCGTGCACGGGTCCGTCCACGACCATTTCGTATTATATTGTCATAGGCTAACCCTTAGCCACAATACGTTATCGACCAGGTTGGCGTCCGTGCAGCGTGGGTAGCGAGCCCCGTTGCACGTGCCCGTCATACCTGTCGCTAACCATTCCTTTCTCTCTTATCTTTTATTCATTCTTCCTTTTCTTTCTTTCTTTCACTTGTTCGTTCGTTCATTGATTCATTCACGTATTCATTCATTCATTCGTTGATTCATTCATTCAAGCATTACGCAACTCCCAGTGCGGGAGCCGCCTTGGCGACCCATCGGTCCCATAGTCTTTCAATGTTGCTAAACTCTACTCGGAACGACTATGTTGATAGTCTTCCTATTTCATTATTGTAAACCATTCATTGTTTCATTGTTTGAACGCATAAGGGACTTGAACGTAAACTTGTGCCTTAGCACGAGCGTGGAGCGCGGTGCGAGAGTTCTCACATTTTCCATGTTCTTTTCCATATTCTATACAAGCATACAAGTTGGGATTATTCCCTTAGCTAGGTGCGTTGAGTCATTTATTAGCATGTACAGTATTATCGCCTAGCGATTCTCGTGATAGTGTCCGCATTGTTAAGTGTCTAGGCTAAGCAAAGACGGGTTCATCGGAGCCACCCACCTTAGCGATGTTCGCATCGGCCGAGCGATACTCCGAGCACGCCTTTGATAGTCTAAGTCTGGATTCATCTTTGACGGGCCATTGTAAGTCTTGCATCGATTCGCATCGATACTTCATCGGGTCGACGCAACTCTTCGAGTCGACGGCTCGCTTGAGTCGTTACACTTGCTGTTTGAATCGGCGTTCCGCTAGGGCGGAGCGGGTCATTACATGTAGACTGTAAGCTTTCTAAAATTATGGGATATGAGAGGATTACTGATTGATTAGAATAATTTCCATTAGGATGATAATTAGAGCCCCATAGACTCCCACTTCCCATTTAGATCATTTTGTGTCTCCGGCCGTGTCATTAATATTCGGAGCACGAGGCTAGCTGTTACCTTCCAACAAATTTTATATGCAAGATCTAGACGAGTCTACCTTCCTCTAGGTATACCATGTCCCACTCAAACACGTTCTCTTGTACTCTATTTTTATGGTACGACTTGCGGGTAAAAAGGACTAGCTATAATCCTTACCATAATACCCGTATACTTTTCGATTTCCATTAGAACCTCAACTTCGACTCGAATCTTTCGACCCAATATATGGTTGTGAACTACTCGAAGCCCACTACGCACATGTCACTAGTGTGCCACTCAATTGTGTCTTCTTGTGCTACTTTAATACAAAAGTCACTAAAGGCGCAATTTTTGGGCTATAGGAACCTAGCTAACCAACCTGACTGACAACTAACTCAACCACTTGGGTGAAATCCTATTCTAGGTTATCCTAGCCTAGTAGAAATAATTTTATTATTGGGATCTTGTCCAGTCAATATAGACTGAAATCCGAGGTTCATCCAACCAACGATTGATGTCCAATCAGGAACCCATTAAGACCTAGTAAAGCCCATCCATACAAACCACCATTTTTGGAATATATATAAAACCGAACTATTTGAGATAGGTCCCTATACCTATTATTTAGTCTCCACCTCTTAGAATGCAGGGTCATCCGTAATCATTATCCCATCTACCTGGAAGTCGTGATACGATTTTGTATTGCATTTATATTCCTTGCTTGTGTGTTTAAATAACCACGGAAAAGATCATAATCTTGATTTCTCAAATTCCGTTCTATTATGGAACCTGTTTATAATTTCGAGAACGGAATTTTCATATTGCATGAATTTCAAGACCCTCTGAGAAACGAAGGGTTCGTTGACTTAGCAAGTGATTGGACGAAAGTAGCCCACTCTAGCGAATAAGTTGATGGTTTATAGACTTTCTTCTTATCTGCATCTTGGGATACTCTACCGCTCTTGAAACTTCATAATTGCTCTTGATTATCCTTCCTTATCCTCCTGTCCCTTCTATTGCAGAGCGACGTGTGGTCAAGCTTTTAGAATTTACTAATAGTTCTTAGCTACTTGTGTAAATGTGTTGCTTGTTAAAGTTTGGATTGCTTGAAGGGTAGGAGAGGATAATAGAGGCCGTATGCAGTAAATATCTATTGGTAGCAAGTTTAGCAAGTAGTTGGAAGATTATAAAGTTTTTAGTGACATAGCTTTGCGGGAGTAGTGTGTTCAAAGGTGGGTAGAAGTCCTCGGAGTTTCAGAGTTACAAAATGGCTAGGAGGGGATATAAACTATTTTTGAGGAATAAAATTTGAGGAGATTAAGGTAATGGTAGATTTCCTCTTTGAATTTAAGGAATAGTTACGAATTAGAATTTCGAGGACGAAATTATTTTTAAGGTGGGTAGATTTGTAACCCCTCTTCCCAAAATTTTTATAATATATTTTTATTTATTTATTTGAATTAAATGGTGATTTTTAGAGTTTTTATAAATAATTATTTAGTTAATTATTACGGTAGATGATTTTAACCATGGTTAAGTTTTGGAGTACAAGGTGACTAGAAATTGTGTCACGGATAGTGCCATGGCGTGCTTTGACTGGTGTATTAGCCCTGGTAGGGAAGACCGAGCCATAGTGATGTCCTAACTAGAAAAACCAAGCCAAGTTGCGACTTAACACTTATCGAAGATTTATTTAATTATTAATTATATTATTGAGTTTAGGAAAACCGGTTATACCATTTTAGTCCGGACTGGACCCGAACTGAGCCCAAGCCTATGTAGGTCATGCGGCACGTCCAATGACATTCGTGTTGATGGAATTTGGTATGAGTGTGTTATATTCCGTTTTAATGATTTAATGACTATTTCTAAATATTCATAATTTAATATTATAAATATCATTATTAATTAATATTCAATGATAGTTGTATAAAAATGGGTCCATTGTACGTTTTGGATTTTTTAGACTGCGCATAGTGGTGTATACACCGTTATTGAGTTATTGAATTTCGTGATTATTATTATTATTATTATTATTATTATTTTATTGAGGTTATTATTATATAATAATATCATTATTATTGATTATATTATAATTGTCATATAAATGTAATATATATATATATATATATATATATATATATATATATATATATATATATATATATATATATATATATATATATATATATATATATATATTCATATTTATTGATAAGACCCTAGACTGAAAATAGATAATATTAAATGTATGGGATTTTAGAGTGTTATATCTATTTATGATACATGTGCATATATATATATATATATATATATATATATATATATATATATATATATATATATATATATATTAGACCAATAAAAAAAATATATATATATATATATTAGACCAATAGAAAAAAGAAAAAAAAAAGAAAAAGAAAAAGAAAGAACTAATAAAATCCCCCAAACATTCCAGGCCGAGCAGGCCCAACCCGAGGGGATTCCCCAGCCAATGAACGCGTATAAACCCCCTTCCGCGCGAGAGTATTAGTATAGAGGTGGGGATCGAAAATTCATAACCCTAATCCCACGCCCCCGCCATGCACCCCGCTGGATGGGCGGCCACCCTGATCCGGCGCACCACCGCGCGAGTCACCGGACGGCGGCCAGAGAGCTTCGCGCGCACACAGGAGACTAGCACAGCCGCGCGTAACAGCCGAGCAGCCAACTTCGCGACGCAAAATCTCAACTATCGTTCGATCGTTTCCCGTCCCGTAAACTCCGGTATGATCACAATATAACCATATTTGATCCCTGTTAGTTGGTTTAAATTCTAGTGACCCGAAACTCGAGAGAAATCGAGTTGAAATTTACGAAAAAACTGTCGAAACAGGACACGTGAACCAGTCCAACTACTCTAGTTCGCGGCCAGTTTTATCCCAAACTATGCACGATTTCGAAAATCTATTTGAAGGCATTTATTGACAACATGTAGGACATTAAAACCCTACTTTTAGCTTTAATTTTAGTCCTTTAATCAGTGACAGAAATCGGCTTGAAAATCGTGAGAAACATGTTTTTAAAATTGTAAAATCTAGGAAAATCTCTCGATACGACGTGCGTCCCGCCAATCCGTGCGACGTGGTCGCGAACCGAAAGCATCGAAAGGTGCGTAACGGCTTCGTGGACGTGTGGGCTTTGACGGAATTCAAATTGGTCGCGTGTGCGCGACGAATTTGATGCGTATCCATCAAAATTTACCATATCGGCCTCTGTGCAAATTTCTCAATTACTTTGTGCACGCTAGTCAGATCGAGATGAAACTTGCTCCAACAGGACCGTATCATTTTTTTGGTCCTGTATGCCAAGTTTGGTCCGATTCTGAGACAGTTGATTGGATCGCCGTTTTGCGGGCCCTACGGTCCAACTCAACGGGCGATTTTGTGCACAGTCCGCCAGAATCCAACTTTGGACATACGGTTGGGTTCGTATCGAAAAACTGGATCCATAGACATATAGTTTGACGACGTTAGAGACCATTGACTCTGGCACGCTTTTTGGTACAAAGCGGGTTCAACGGCGGACACCGTTTTGATCCAAAATTATCGTTTTGTCTCTGCGTCCAGAATTGGACTTAAGGACAGGCAATCCTAGCTAATTTGACTATTCTGAGAACATTGATAATGTTTATTTCAGCTTCCGAGGACTGTTGTATGGGTTTTGACTTTTGTGGCACACTGAGTGGTTTGGACTATCGGTTTCACCAGCAAAGGACCACAGGCGAGTACAGTTTATTGTCTGTATTTCGATACTGATCTTCACTATATTTCATTGATTGGCCATTGGTTATATGATTTTATATTCTATTATAAATTGTTGAGTCGGGAATGTGAAGTACCAACGATGTGTGATCTGACCTTAGACAGTGTAGACAGTGTAGACAGTGATTTATTATTGCAATGTAGATAGTGTAGACAGTGATTTATTATTGCAAAGTAGACAGTGATTTATTATTACAATTAGACTGTGTAAACAGTGATTTATTATTTCAAAGTAGACCATGTTTCTTTATTGCATTATTTGCTGTAGACAGTGTAACTTTAGACAGTATAGACAGTGTAACTTTAGACAGTGTAGACAGTGTCGTGTAATTGTCCCGAGACCGATCACATATCAAAGGTACTTCTACGATTGGGAAGATATTTTGTTTATTTATTTGCTACTGATTTTCCGTCTTTTCTGTTTATTTTCAAAACTCATGATTGATGTCTAACCTCTGTTGTATAGTCATTTTCATTTATTGAAATTGCATTCAGTGAATTGTGCTCGTTCCATTCCTAACTGGAAACCAATATTTTTCAGGTTAGCCGTGGATTCACTTAGCATGGGAGATACGGGGGTACTTGCAGACAAAAGCCTAGAGATTAGCTAGATAGTTGAGTTGTAGTCATTCAAATATTTGTACAAGTTTATATTTTCTGCAAATGTAAAACTTGTGATCATGTAAATTAAATTAGTTTTTGTGAATGAGTATTGTTTTATTTATTTGGATCATCATGGCCGTGACAGCGTTCTACCGCCGACACTGCGGCGTAGGCTGGCTTGGACACGTCTCGTATTCGTTTAAAAAAAAAACGGGTGCGGGTCGTGACAATGTAGCATCAATATGGTTGAGTCGGCGATGAATATTTGCATTCGTAGGAAGAGTATTAGTAATGGCTCGCCAACCAAACATCACCACTCTCGGGCTTATATGTGTAAGAGACCAAAGCTTCCTCCAATCATGAAAGTCAGTCACCTCAGAATTGTTCAGAGCAGGAAATAGCTTCTCATGAATTACTCGATAAGCTGATTTAGTAGTTAACACCCCATCAGCAGTATGGATCCACATAAGCTTGTCAGTTTGACAGTTGGTCGACAAAGGTATTTTCAAAATGGCCGCTGCTTCAGTGGGGGAGAATAGAATATGAATGAGATTTGCTTTCCAGGAGAAGGACTCTTTGTTAATAAGATCACAGACTTTTTTGACCCATTGATAACTGAAATTGTATCCTTGAACTTTGTAATTAGGAAGATTTGGGACCCAAGGATCATTCCATATGTCGATATGAGACCCATCCCCCACAGACCAGATTACATTACCCATAAGATAATCTCTACTGCTCAATATACTGGACCATATACATGAAGAAGTGTTGAGAGGAACTGCTGTCCAAAATGAATTCGACTGTAGATATTTGTTGCTGAGTAAGGTAGCCCATAATGACTCGGTTGAGAGATGAATCTCCATGTAAGTTTGAGAAGGAGACTAAGATTAGAGATATAAGGATCTCTAATACCAAGGCCACCTTGATATTTAGGCTTAGTGAAGCAGCTCCATGCAGTGTAATGGATTTTCTTTTTTTCTAAAGAATCCCACCAGAAATTACGCTGATCTTTAGCAAGATTATTAGTCACTTTTTTGGGAATGAGATAGGCGGATAGGTAATATGTAGGTAGAGATGCAAGGGTGGACTTGATAAGGGTGGTACGACCAGAATGAGAAAGGCATTTGCGTTTCCAGCCTTGAAGCCTTGAGAAACTAGCATTCAGTAGAGAAGTGAATGTACTAACTCTGTTTTTGGACTGTAGAAGATGATGACCCAGATATTTGTCCTTAGAGTTCATCAGTTGAACCCCTAATAGATGGATATATAGTTCTCTCATGATAGGATCAGTTTTCATAGAAAAGATGATAGAAGATTTATCATAGTTTATACGTTGGCCAGACCAACTTTCAAAGGTTTTTAAGATGATTTTGACTTGGTGAATATTGTGGAGAGATGATTTACCAAAGATAAAGAGATCATCTGCAAAAGCAAGATGAGAGTAAGTATATGTCGAAAATCGAAAATCGAATGGTGACACAAAGTAGTTACCCGTAATCTGATTGCTGAATGTTTCGATCTTCAGGGAACAAGACCTTTGTGAATGGATATAGTGCCATGTGCCATATTAGTGGTGCAATGCACGCATGGTTTGGTGATAAGTGAGGCACTAGTTTCTATCTCGAAGCCTTCGGGAAATTTAGAAAGTCCACATGTTGAGGATGACACAAGAGTTCTATGGATTTTCTAGTTTTGCATGTTGTGGATCATATTCTGGTGTCTCACTGTAGACTTTCCTAGACTGTCTGGTTCAAAAAGGATTATTACTGTTATGAGGAAAAAAGGCAACCAAACTGCCAGCTATGTTTTAACACTTGTACCTTCTTGGCACAAAAACTAGTATCTGGAGGAAAAAGATATATGAACAGAAGATGCTGCATGTATAAAGCTAGATGTGGTCAGCGTACTGCCATTTTATGCTAAACTATACTACCTCTCTAACTATATTCTTCCCATATGAAGTAAATAGATGTTTATTTTTCGTCCTTTTATTTCGGTTGTTTTGGACAATCTATTTTCAAGACGTGGCTGTAAATCCACAACTTTTTCCATTCATGTAGAAAGTGTCGATAACATCTGTATTATCATTAACACAGAGGCACTTGGTGGAGGTGACTATCTCTTTGCCTTCCGTATGTTTATGGTATTGTTCCGTCGAGAGTTCTCATTTGGAGATTCTTTGAACCTTTTGGGACGTATGCAACCATCATGTTAGAGTAGTTAGAGTTATTCTTGTATACCTATATTTAGTATCTCTTTGTACTCCTTTAGTTACATCGGGTAGGAACTAAAGAGGGAGGCTCACCTCATATACATGTGTAGTCCCACTACATAAATGAGACTAATCCATGGAGATGAGCTTTTTCTCAACACACTGCACTAGAGTCTGATTAACCATTTGATAGATGAAATGCTTAAGTTCGATTATGTTCATTTCTTTAGTCAATTGCCGTCATCAGACTTCTTATGTATTGCTACTTCACCGATTTTTAACGTACCCTATGTTTGCAAAAGACAATTCCATCACCATTATAAATTGTTTCTTTGATAAAAAGTTGTAGTTTACATCTCTCATAGTTTATTTTTTCTGTATCTATGTAGGTGGCCTTTGAGATAAGGTTTTAAGTTTTGACCCAAACCGATATGGTTTCTCACTGGGTGAAGTACTGCCCTATCCGAAATCCATCCAAAACATGGTGCTAGCCAATACTTAGACGAAAACTCAAAAAGGAACACCCATGTCATAATTAAACATTGTTCTTGTTGCTTCCATATTGGAGTTATAATTGTCTTGCATCTACTTTTAGATCGCAAGTTTTCAACTACGAAAGGAACTATTATTTTAGAAGTTAGATAGAAAATTATAGACTTCTATAACTTTGAAATAGAAGTACGTAACTTTCTTTAAATATTAAATACGTAATTCTTAGTGGGTTTTTTTTTTCTACGATGTCCGGCATAACGCACAGGACTTTGTGCACACTGCGTGCATGCTATTTGGGTCCACTGTCCGCAATTTTCACACACACACACACCCGTCTCCTCTGCGGTTCGATCCCGAGACGTCCGCCTAGCCAAGGAGGTTATACCCAGGGCCGGCCCTGGACAAGTGCACCAAGTGCACCCGCCTCGGGCCCCATATTTTCGGGGGCCCCATAATTAAGATGCAAGTTATTACTTATTAGTCAAAAAAAAGAAATTAATGAGCATTAATGTTAATGACTAAATGCTATTAGAAGAGAATTCAAAAAGTAATTTGAATGGTAATAACTAACAGCTATCAAAAAATTATTTCAATGCCAACTTAAATGCTATGTTCGGCTATCATTTAAATATTTAATCAATGAGCATATTTTGGGGGGCCATGTGTCAAATTGCTAAGTGAATGCTGAATATATGCTAAGTCTGGTTGACACCCCTCCATATCATTTAATTCTTTTAAATGCTATCAAAAAAATTATTTGAATTTATATGGTAACTATGTGTTATGCTCGGCTGCCCCCAGGTCATTTTTTAATTTTTTTTTAAATGAATAAGCATTAAATTGTAGTCATAGTCAACTCAGAGTTCAAAGAGCCATTTATCAATGCAGAATCCAAAGAGTCATCCTCGTTAATATTTAAAAATTCTTCTTCTTATGTCAAGAAAGACTTGCAAATGCCAAATGGTTAGGCTGACTGGAGGGAAAAAAGTTGTAACAATTAACAAAACTCTTTCTTTGAAAGCTTCCTTGATTCCTTCTCCTTCACGAATCACCAGTAGAAAGAATCTCTATTGGTGGAGAAGGCTGAAAGTTAAGAACCACTCTTATTTTTTCAAAGCTCCTCTTGGCACAGAAGGTAAATAATATAGTTAATACTCTTCTTTAAATTTTCAGAATTAAAAGAGTTTCTTGTATTTTTTTTATTTTTATATTTTACTTTGAGAGCCATAGCAAATTCTTGATTTTATTCTTCATCAATCTACAGACTTTGAGAGCCAAAGCTAAAATCTATTGGAGGGTCTATAAATTTTCGATTGGCATCTTGGCACTTGGGAGTCAACAAAAATAGGTTATATTGTTCTTTTTTGAATTTTAACGACAGTTGTTATTTGGATTTTTAGCATTTTACTTTAGTTACTATTATAAACATGTTTCATAGGAAACACGAATCAGGTAGTGAAAAAAGAAAAAAAGAAAAGAAAAAGATTAGAACAATTGGTTGAATCTCAAAAAGGAGATTTAGATAAATTTTTTGCTAAAAGTATAAATCCGGGTTGTTCACTTGAAAAATCTGTTGAAGATTTACCCAATGAAGCACAACAAACAATCGAACCAAGTCATGTAGAAGAATTAAAAACTTTCGATTGTTATCCAAATGTTTCAATTGCTTATACAATATTGTTGACTATACATGTAACTGTGGCATCTGGAGAAAGAAGATTTTAAAGAAGTTTTTCAAAATTAAAAATTTTAAAATCTTATTTACGATCAACTATGTCACAAAAAAGGTTAAATGGATTGGCAATCTTATGTATTGAAAAGGATATGTTGAAAAAAATTGAATTTGAAAATATTATTGATGAATTTGCTTCTCAGAATGCTAGAAGAAGACATTTTAAATGATATTTTGATATTTGTTGTTATTTTGGTTGTTTTGCAGGAATACATAAAGAGCCCAACTTTGATTTTTCGTCCCGGACCTCTTCAATGTCAGGACCGGCCCTGGTTATACCTCTCCTCACTAACCACAAGAGCCAGTTGAGTTCGGTCGTAATTCTTAGTTGTGACAAATTATGTAAAATTATATAACTTAGATACAAAGTTGTTAAAATTTATTGATATAGAATAGGTGTAAATTACTTGTATAACGTAGTATTTTTGTATTTAGTATTAATATTTAATTAAGCTATTTATAATATTACTTCTTTTATAATTAATAATTTTTTTTGAGGTGTTTTATAATTAGTAACTGCATACATGTAATTTGTATGGATGTAATGGATTGAAAACTGTTGTTATATGTGCTGAAGATATAGTAAATAAACATAACACTATTGTGTTCCAGAAACTAGTTTTTAAAAATATTAATTATTATTGGTATTCTGTTCATTTTTGAACATTTTTTCATTTGAAATTAACATTAACTTTAAAATATATGTAAATTAATGCGTAAACAGATCAACCTATTCTTTTTTATTATTAATATTGTTGAAATTTATAATATTAACTCGAAAGCTTTATACCCTGATCCGATACCGGACCTCATAAAAAGGGTCCGAACCAACATGAAAACCAATCTCTCAAATTTTGCATTAGAATAACCAACCGTTGAAAATAATAGTCATAACTGTGATGCCCTTGTGGAACAAGTGGATCAGAATATGCTCCGACCAGTGTTGGAGTCCAGTCTCGTTTGGTAACAATATATTTACCAAGTCCAAATCTGATTAAATATTTGATTAGATTAGATTTGGATGTCCATAATTGGTGTTGGAGTATTTTAGATGTAATAGGATTCTTATTTTAGGATTTCCTATTTGGAAATCCTATTATGATCTAAAATAGGGTTTTACTCATCCTACATATATGGGTTTAGGGGGAGGCACAAGATACAACAAAAAGTTGAGATTCGAGATTCGAGGTGCTCGTCCACAGAAGATATATTCGCACTTTGCTCTTAGGGCTTCGTCATATAAGACAGAAGGAAGGAGGCGTCAACTTCGGTTAGGGAGATTGCTACAGGTTGGTGATTGACTTCATTGTAATCTCTGTCGTTTCTCCTTGAGTGTGGTGAGGGGGTTGAACCTAGTAGGGCAAAGGGTTCAATATTATTTTTTGTCAATCTTGTAATTTCATCTGAGTTATATAAATTAGGATTTGTCCATGTGACGTAGTCACCGCCATATACTTGTCTTTATATGTGCTTGGTATTCGTTAGATGGGGATTGGTTATTTCAGGTACATTGGCCTAAGTTTTCGATGTGCCAACGTCTTAAACACGGTATTAGAGCGCTTGTAGGGCGTGTTCGATTCCTAGCATCTGGTATCATAGCTTTTAGGGTTCTGGCAGCCATGTCTGTAGAGAAGATGAGCAATCGTATGATCACCCTCACAGTGGATAAATAGACTATTTGGAAGCCAAGGATGGAGGATCTACTATGGTGTAAGGACTTGCATAGTCCATTTGAGGGCGACAACGCAATACCATCGAAAAGCTGCTGAAGACTGGAAACGACTGGATCGAAAGACTATTGGATTCATCTGCCAATGGCTGGATGACTCGTTGTTTCACCACGTGTTCATGGAGAGTTCGACAAAACCATTGTGGGAGAAGCTGCATTTGGTGTACGAAAGGAAGACGGTTGGCACCAAGACGTTTCTTATTTGCCAACTCGTCAACTCGAAGTACATGGAGGGTGCTTCGGTGGCACAACATCTAAACGAGGTTCATGGTATCATCAATCAGCTGTCTGCGATGAAGATGGTAATTGATGATGAGTTTCAGGCCTACTGCTTTTGAGTTCTCTGTTAAAAAGTTGGGAGACGTTGGTTGTGTCGTTGAGCAACTTCTCATCGGATGGAATTGTCATGATGGAGGTAGTCAAAAGTAGCTTCTTGAATAAGGAGGTCTAGCGCAAGCAAATTGAATCATCGCTGGAGTCCGTTCTGGTGGCTTCCTACAGGAAGAGAAGACTCAAGTCACACGCGAGGACACGGAGACTTCTCGGGATCTTGCGATTGTGGACCGCAAGGAGGACTGCTATCACTGTGACAAAAGGGGTCATATCAAGAGGAACTGCATGAAGCTTAAAGCTGAGAAGACAAAATACAAGGATGATCAGGAGGATCTCACAGCAATAGGAGGTCGTTATCGCAACGACTGACGCAGAGGAACCTTGTGGCATGTGCCATGACAGTGACTGGATTATGGACATGGGGCGTTTTATAATGCCACTCCGTAGAGGAGAATCTTCACATCATATCGTGAGGTTTGGATGTGTGAAGATGGACGACAAGGGAACGACTGTAGTTGTGGGCATCAGTGATGTGCATTTGACAACAGAACTTGGCGAGAAGCTTGTTCTCAAGGGTGTGCAGCATGTACTACGTTTGTGCTATAACTTCGTTTCAGTAAGGAGGCTGGCAGATGATGTTTGTCACAGTTTATTTACGAACAAAGATTGGATGCTTGCGAAAGGGTTCCCAACAACTAGCTTGAAGAGATTTGTGTTGTGGCATGTATTTGACAACAAAACTTGGCGAGAAGCTTGTTCTCAAGGGTGTGCAGCATGTACTACGTTTGTGCTATAACTTCGTTTCAGTAAGGAGGCTGGCAGATGATGTTTGTCACAGTTTATTTAGGGACAAAGATTGGATGCTTGCGAAGGGTTCCCAACAACTAGCTTGAAGAGATTTGTGTTGTGGCATGTACAGGCTCAAGTCGCTGAGTTGTACAAGCATGCCACAGACACTAGATGGAGGTTCGAGGGGTGTTCAACAGGAGTTGGATCGTCAAAAATTTGCTGAGGAGGGTCTTTGAGATGTTTTGAGGGATACAGAGGATTCAATTCGTCGAGACAAGGCAACGAATGGTGATGAGTCAAAGATTGAGAGTCAGACTGTCAGTCCTATGACAACTGATCGATCTCCAGTGGGGGTTGTTCAACGGATCCTGTTTTGGCAACGAGTGGTTTGTCAAAGCTTTACGGAGCGACATTGGTTTTAGCAGTTTGAAGCTTGGGAGGAGATCAAGGTTTGCAGCAAACTCAATTAGAGGCAGGTGTATCACCATTCACACAATTTAGGGGAGCTGTGGGTTATCGACGACGTACACAGTGCATGATGTTCTGCTCGAGGATGCATGTGGACGGGGAAGCTTTAGTATCGGATACGAAGGTGGGCAGGTTCAGGAGTTCGAATCTCAAGAGGACCGTACCGTTCGTTTGGTTGGGCCAGCCAAGGGTCAAGAGGCTCGACGGAACGGTAGCACGTTCTGGTAGAAAACGGAAGTCTGAGACAGGCAGCTGAAACTTGCGGTGAGGCTTATTGTCAAAGAGGGTGAAGAAGCTCGACAGAACGTAGCACGTTCCGGTGGAAGACGAAAGTCGGGGACAGGCAGCCGAAACTTACGGTAAGGCTGATTGTCAGGGACTTCGGCCTTGGCCTTGTTATTGTTGTTGGCGGTATCCAATGGTGCAAGAGGTGCTACACATGGCAGCTAGCGTCAACGTGATGGTCGTGGAGTTGGAGAAAAAAGAAGATGCAAAACAACTCGGGGGATCGGAGATCAGTGGCATGGGGGAGCAGGAACTCTGTCGTGGAGCGACAGACATGGAGTCCAGTTGAGAAGCCATAGGGTCAGCACCCTCTCATCAGACTGGAGGGAGAGATTATTGGAGTCCAGCCTGGATTTGGTAATAATATATTTGTCGAGTTCAAATCTGATTAAATATTTAATTTTATTAGATTTTGAGTGCTGGACTATTTTAGATGTAATATGATTCTTATTTTAGGGTTTCCTATTTAGGAAATTATATTATAATCTAAAATAGGGTTTTCTCATCCTATATACGTGTGTTGAGGGTGGAGGCACAAGGTACAACACAAAGTTGAGATTCGAGGTGATCGTCCACAGGAGATCTAAGAGAAAGTTCACACTTTGATCTTAGGGCTTCGCCATACAGGACAGAAGGAAGGAGGAGATCTGATCGAGGAGTGAACTTAGGTTAGGGAGATTGCTATGGGTTTGTGAGTGATTTTATTGTAATCTTTGTCGTTTGTTCTTGAGTGTGGTGAGGGGGTTGAACCTATTAGGACAAAGGGTTCAACGTTGATTTTTGTCAATCTTGTAATTTCATCTGAGTTATATAGATTGTGATTTGTCTAGGTGACGTAATCACCGCCATATACTTGTTTTTATCTGTACTTGGTGTTTGTTAGACGAGAATTGGTTATTTCAGGTGGGTTGGCCTACATTTTCGCTGCGGCAGCGTCTCAGATACGATATTTGAGCGCTTGTAGGACGTGTTCGATTTCCAACAACCAGATGATCAAGAGATGCTTCTTTTAGGTGGTTTAGGAAACTTTTGAACTTTATTAAGTTTTACATATGACAAGCCTGTTCAATGGTTAGAATTAATGAAGTATGTAACCACATCATACAACCTCACAGGCTTAAAAGTTTCAAATTACACTTTGCCTCTTACATTGTCCAGCACTCGTGATTCTTTTCCGTGTTGCGTCTTCTATACACATGATGAATGCTGCCATTCTGCGTTTCGCAAACTGTATGTATTATATTTTACCATCATTTTTTTTCCCTGAACTGCTCAAACAGATGATGTGGGCCCTGGAATATGCCCCTGACTTCTTCTTAATTTATGAAGAGCAGAGAGATGCAGATGATAAAAGTGAAGGATCTAAACGGAAAGTGAAATCTCTACGCCAGTTTGGGAAGTATGAACGTGAAAATATGAAGAATGGTTCCAAAACCATGGAAGTGCCAGTTCCCATATCTGTTTTCCTTGTTGCAAGTGTCCTCAAGGAGAAACGTGCAAAAATATTGCAGGAAGCACGTTGCGTAGATGATGTTTTTAAGGTAAGGACCAAGCTAGGTTGTGCAAAAGCATTTCAATATCTTCTCTCAACTTGCTACTAATCATCGTAGAAATAATTTTATGTAGTCTTGGAGAAACTTTTTGATCATTTCATTGTCAGTTTTAATCATTCTAAATTTCAAGTTGCAAACGGTCCGGTCCAGTCCGGGCTGGCCCACGGGCCGAAGTCGGCGGGCCAGACCGGGCTCGGGCCGGTCCAGGACCGGCCCGGTTCAGAGGAAGCAGGCCCAGCCCGACCCACTGGATCGGACCAGGGGGTAGCCGGTCCGGGCCGGGCCGGGCCTTGGTCGGTTCGGGCCGGTTGGGGCCGGTTGAACCGGACCGGCCCGGCCCGGTTTGAATGGTTTTTTTTTTTCTTTTTTTTAACAGTTTTTTTGTTAAATTATTTTCATAAAAAAATTGTAATTTAATTTTGAAAAAAAAAATGGTAAAAGTAAAAAAAAAATATTTCTCCCTCTTCCTTTAACCGGGCTTGGGACCGGCAAATGCTTGCTTGGCATAGGCGGAGTTAAAAAATATTTTTTTAAAAAAATAAAAAATATTTTTTGAAAGTATAAATTAAAATTTGAAAAGTATAAGTTAAAATTTAAAAGTATAAGTTAAAATTGAAATATTTTAAGTATAAATGTATAAGTTTAAATGTACATACCTAATACCTTGCACCGTAGCCTTATTATTGTTCGCCTTCATGCAATGAAAGCGATTCCAAATCCAGCTCGTGGACATCATGATCTTCTTCATCTTTCTGGTTTTGGGTTCTTTTATCGGCTTTCACGCACACTAGTGCTTCCAAGATATCGGGCTTCAAGCGGCTCCTCCTATCGCTCAACATCCTTGAACTTGCACTAAAACAGGACTCCGATGCTACCGTAGACACCGGAACCATTAGTAGATCACGTGCTATGTTAGAAAGAACAGAAAATCTCTTGTCGTGTCTCTTCCACCATTCTAAAACAGCGAAGTGATCTGGAGTCTCATCTTCGTCTTGATAAGAATTAAGGTAAAGAGATAACTCTTGAGTAGGTTGGGAAGATTGCTTTTGTTTCTTCCTTTGTAGTATGCGACCGGCTGCTGATAGCTTAGACACCAAGCCGGAGCTACTACTAGCCCCCCCTGAGTTGGTCGGGTCGACGTTGCTCCTTCTTCGTACAGTATAACTAAACTGTCCAACGCAACTTTAACTTCTATTTTCATGTCAGTAACATCTATACTCATATATTCTCCATATCCATCTAATAAAACCTCTACGCCATCCAATTTGATTCTAGGATCAAATATGGAAGCCAAACAATATAAAAGAGGTACTTCACCCCAATATTTCTTGAATTTGGCTTCCATATTTCTCACCGCATATTCAAAATTTGGATGATCTCTATATTTAGAAAATAAATAAGACATGTTACAAAGTTCACGTAAAGCTAAGCAAGATGTGGAATAATAAACACTAGAAAGAGTACATGTAGCATTGTAAAAAACTTCTAAAAATTCACAAACACTTTCAGCTGCTACCCAATCATTAGTATTAACTTGATAGTCAAAGTTGACATCCGAATTACAATAATATGTAATAGCACTCTTAAAATGAATTGAAGATTTCAACATCAAGTAGGTGGAGTTCCACCTATTTGGTATATCCTTCACAAATCTTCTAAAAGTAATACAAAAATGTGCGCACGTGCATGCAAAACTTTGTTGTCTACTTAGAGACGAGTTTAGGTGGAGCAAGCATTGTCGCAGAGTGTCTAAATGGGGATCAAAAAAATTTAAACATTCTTTAACAACTAAGTTAATTATATGGCAAGCACACCTAACATGCAAAAGTCTACCTTCTAAAATAGGCTGAAAAATCACTAACAAAGAAGACATAGCAGCAGTATTGTTTGATGCATTGTCCAAAGAGAAATTTTTTTTAGGGTGAATATCATATTCACGCACGTGTTTTGAAATCTCACTTGAAATTATAGCGCCCGTGTGTGGACATTCTATAATTTTAAGACATGATGCATTTTTGCAACATCCATTGTACATCTATATAGTGTGCAGTAATACAAATGTAAGCATAACTCCACTTAGTAGTCCAAATATCAGAAGTAATAAACAACTTACTAACATTTTGAAAATCCGTTTTCAAAGCGGCTTTCCGCTCGTTAAAGAGACGAATAGCCTCATTTCGAGCTTGTTGTCTACTCACTCTAGTAAAGGAGGGGTATAGAAAAATTGATGCATAATCTCGTAAAGATTCGCTTTCACCCGTCGTGAAAGGAAGTTCTTCACGAATAATATGTTTAGTTAATTCAGTTTTATGCCGAGCAGCTGAGTAAGTAAAGTTACCAATTGGAGAACCGGTGGCGCCAAAGCTTATTTGGGTTTGGGACGCTTGAAGTGTGTCCTTCCGGTAGCAAGTGTCGTAGTGTCTGGATATGGTCCCGGTGCCACCGTCCTTCTTCCATGCGTACTGGTTGCAACATTTCTTGCATTGCGCCTTGTACGGTATTGGTTCACCCTTGGCATCTAAAACAAGTGAACCATCAGGATTAGTTTCAAAAATCAAAGTAAAATATTCCCAATACTTGGACTTTTTTTTTCTTTTCAGGACGTTGGGTGGAACTAGCGACTTCCGGAGGAGATGGTTGGAACCCCTCCGGAATCGGATTGGTTGCTACTTGCTCAGGTGAAATTTCAGTACCGTCAAAAAAAATATTAAAAAATTGGTAAGTCTGTCCAGCAAGATCAGGTGGATTTGAACCTTCACCAGCCATATATAAAATAAAATAAAGTAAAACTATGTTAGAAGAAAGTAAGGAATTGAGAGGAAGATCGGGAAGCCGTAGAGCCGGAATGGAGTTGGGAGGGAGATCGGGAAGCCGTAGAGCACCAGAGCACCGGGGAGGAAAAGCCGTAGAACACCGTAGAGAAATATAGAGAAATGTTTGGAATGAGTTGTGTTTGAAAAATGAAATTTTTGGCCTATTTATAGAAATTTTTCAGGATTATTTTGGTAATTTTGGGCCAAAAATGACCAAAATGCCCCTCCCAACGTTTTAAAAACGGCTATATAGGAGGGACATTTTGGTAAAAGACTCCTCCCCAACGGTCGGCTGCTTTTTTAAAAAAAAAATCCAACGGATAACCCAACGGTCGGTTGGACCGGTCCAACCGGACCGGGCTTCGGGCCAGACCTAAACTGTATTTAAAAAAAAAAAAATTGTCGGGCCGGGGACGGGCCGGGCTCGGGCTGGGTGGGGGGGGGGGGGAGGCCCGACCCGTTAGGGGGTGGGGGGTCGGGCCTGGGTCGGGCTCCGGGCTAACCGGCCCAAGTTGCAACATGATCTAAATTGATCCACTTAGATCAGTCTGTCTCTTCTGCCAAAGAAACAAAGTGGTGGCCAGTAGGTCTTTAAAGTAACCATATTGAGCAATGAAAATTTTCAAATATAGAAGTTTTTGAAATGTTAATAAACTATTTTGGATGCAAAGAAGCTACCAAAGTGGAGTATATGGAGCTTTTTAATAAAACAATACACCGAGCATATTAACGAGCACAAAAGCAACGACTAAAAGTCTCCCTATCTTAGGGAGATTAAAAATAGATGGTCCTCTAGAATTTTTTTGCTAAGTAGATAAAAGGAAAGAAGTAATATATTACCAATATGTTAAAGTCTCCCTATCTTGGTTTTTTTCGCTAAGTAGATGGTCTCACCCTCCCTGGCGCCCCTTTCCAGAGGACTTGGGCCCGGTCCGTCGCTGAGGACGCTTCTCCAGACTACAATTCGGTCGGCAAGGCCGTCCGATTCTCAAGCTGGGCTGTTTCCGGTTCGCTTGCCATTACTAGGGGAATCCTTGTAAGTTTCTTCTTCTCCGCTTATTGATATGTTTAAACTCAGCGGGTAGCCCCGTCTGACCTGGGATCGCGTTCCGATCGAAGGTGCGGTGCGCGTCCTCACGGTAGGGGGTTCCTTGCTCGGGGCCGTACGATACGCGATCGGTCGCCATTTTCGAGGGCCGGGGCACGGTGAAGGAGACGTATGTTTCATCGTCCACCACTCGCCGCGCCCGAGCCTACGACGGCCCGCACTTCGGCCCGCCGCGCACGAGGCACGGTGGGCCAATCTCCGCGTCCGTACGGCTCCCTCCCGGAGGAGAGGAGGGGTGCGGAGCGACACGAGGCGTGACGCCCAGGCAGACGTGCCCTCGGCCAGAAGGCCTCGGACGCAACTTGCGTTCAAAGACTCGATGGTTCACGGGATTCTGCAATTCACACCAAGTATCGCATTTCGCTACATTCTTCATCGATGCGAGAGCCTAGATATCCGTTGCCGAGAGTCGTACAGAAGTACAACGTTGTTAGGTATGCGGGGCTCCTCCCCGTGGGGGGAGCAGCCTGGCTTGGTATACAGTGTTCCTTGGCGCCCACCGCGCCGGCCCGGGCACGCGCGCCACCGGGGCGGTGCGTTGTTCGGGGCCGGTGGGCCGCACGGGGGTGCCCCGCTCGAGGACGGGGCACTGCAGTGTTGACACGTTCTCGGTCGTCCGATGGTTCAGTTATCGACAATGATCCTTCCGCAAGTTCACCTACGGAAACCTTATTACGACTTCTCCTTCCTCTAAATGATAAGGTTCAATGGACTTCTTGCGACGTCGCGGGCAGCGAACCGCCCCCGTCGGCGCGATCCGGACATTTCACCGGACCATTCAATCGGTAGGAGCGCAGTTTCAATCGGTAGGAGCGCAGTTTCATTCAAGTAATATTTTTTTTTTTCATTCAAGTAATATATATATATATATATATATATATATATATATATATATATATATATATATATATATATATATATATATATATATATATATATTTTATATATATGCACATACACATGTATATATCTAACTTTACTGTGAAGTAGGTTGTGTGTGTGTGTGTGATGATAAGGGGCTGCTGGTGTGATCAAAACTGAGAATAAATGGCTAAGAACTTAACTATAAGAAAGTAACACACGCAAAGGCAAAAATATATATATATATATATATATATATATATATATATATATATATATATATATATAAATGGGTAAGTCTTTCACTCCGAAAGGAGGCCAAAGAAAGGTGATCGAGGTGGCTTGCTTATGTTCTCGATCCTTTGAGCAATTTTTTTTCTGTGCAAAACAAGAAAAAGGGCAGTTCAATCTAAAGATATCGTTGGAAATAGAAAATAAGTTAATATTAACATTAACATCAACATCAACAAAATTAATATTAACACTAAAACTAATATTAATATTAACACTAAAAAATACAGAAAATTTACTGTACCGATAATAATTTAACTAATATATGTTTAAACGATAGAAGTTTGGAAAATTTAGTAAAACAATACAATCCGACAGTCTGCCTGTCGGAAAATTGAGCATGCTCAAATTCCGACAGACAGTATGTCGGAAAATGAGCATTAGCTCAATTTTCGACATACCATTTGGCTGAAATCAAAATGGATAAAGTGCACGGTTTGGGTGGTGGGTTTGATTGTTGTTGGAGTTGGGTTGGGTGGGTTTGGTTTTTTTTTTTATGGTTTAATTGAGTATGATGGTAGGTGGGTTGGGTTACTTGATTGTTGGTTTTTTTAGGTTTGGTTTTTTTTTTTGTTGGGTTGAGGTGGGTTATTTTGTGTTGGATTTTTAACGTTACAATTTGCAACGTTACGATTCTGACGTTACAATTCTAACGTTCTAATTCCAACGGCTATATACCATCTATAAGTATCAAACCACTTCACAACAATTTTCTCATTCACTTCACAGCACTCACTTCACAGCACCTCTCTCATTAAGTAAGAAGTTTGTCAAGTTGTCGTTGAAAGCTGAAGCTCCTCTCTTCCTATAGAAAGTTCATCTTGTTGTTAACATGGATGTCCATCTAACAATACTATGCTCGCTTGGAGGTGTACTAAATGGGTTAGCGTATCAAGGGGATTTAACCCAAGTTCTTTTAGTTGATCGAAATATTTCGTTTCTTAGTTTACATAATCTTATTATTGATCAATATTCTATCGACTACGAATTTATATTAGTACATATTTTCGTATCTAATTGTATAAATGTAGATAGTGAAGAAGCATGAAAATTTGTTCTTCAAGTGAATGCACAATCACCGTATATTAGTATTTATGTCACTCCGCCCCCATCTAAAAATGTAAGTAATATACCTGCTTGTAATGTAACTTTTAACGTTGGTCCTAGTTCTTCTCATCAACTTATTCCATTTACTGAAGAAGAACATATAGTAGATGATGTTAATAACGATGATGAAAATAGTGATGATCTTATTGAAAATTTAGATGATGAATTTGATGATTCTGTTGATAGCCTTAGCACTCCTGAATTATTTATTGGAAAACAATTTGAGAATCGTTCTAAATTTAGAAGTTTTATTAGTGATATAGCAATTAGACGTAATTTTACTTGTTCAGCTACTTTAAATAATGCTAGTGGGATTATATATAAATGTAATAGTTCAAATTGTCATTGGAGGGTATACGCTAAAGCCATAGGTGGAGGCGAAAGATTTTCTATTGCAACGCTAAAAAATATTTATTCCTGTTTAGGTGGACTTACAACTGGTTTTCATCCATTAGCTACCACTGTATGGGTTAAAAATCAGATTATTGAAAAAATTCGAGATAATCAGTCGTATAGTCCATCTCATGTTGTAAAAGATATATTTAGGGAACATCGAATACATATTAAATACTGTAAGGCTTGGAAAGCTAGAGAACTTGCTCTATCTGAAATAAATGGTAGTTATGTTGATGCATATAGTAGTCTCGAAGAGTATGGTCTTAGAATTATTGAGACAAATCCAGGTAGCTAATTTTTATGAAGATTACAGAAAATAATAGTTTTGAAAGAATTTTTATTTGTTTCAAGGCATGCATTGATGGATTTCTAAGGGGATGTTTACCTGTGATTAGTATTGATGCTACTTTTCTTTCCTCTAAATATAGAGGTATTTTATTTATTGCTTGTGCTCATGATCCTAATTATCAACTATATCCAATTGCATATGCTGTTGGTGAGAGTGAAAACACTGATTCTTGGACTTGGTTTTTAAACGGTTTAAGAATATCTTTTGAAAGATTTTTTGATGCCTGGAATACAATTTCTTTTATATCGGATAAACAGAAAGGATTGATAAATGCCATGCGTGCTATTTTTCCGGAATTGCCTCATTTTTTTTGTATTCAACATTTTAAAGCAAATTTGAAATCGGTATGTAGATCAAAGCATTTTCAACGTAGCTTAGACTATCTTGCAAGATGTTATAATGAAACAGATGCAAATAATTGCTTGGAGATGATTAAAGCTGAAAATATTGATGTTTACAATTGGCTCGTTGGAGTAAATGATGAAAATCGTGTTTTCTCACACTGGATTACAGCGTATTCTCCTTGTCCAAGACTAGATATTAACACGTCAAATCTTGCTGAATCTTTCAATAACTGAATTAAAAATCTTCGTGATAAACCAATAACGACACTACTTGATGGTATTCGAGCTAAGATTATAATACTTCAGGACAAAAACAGACAACAAGCTGAAAATCTTGAAACAAATTTTTGTCCGAAGATGTTAAAAACGATGGCTCGTATCACAAAAGAAAACCATCAGCTTGAAATGTTACGTATAGTGGGTCATTTGTTTGAGATATTAGATCGTCAAACAAATAGAACATATGTTGTTCGTTTAAATGAAAACTATTGTTCATGTTTAAAGTGGTATCATACTTTTCTTCCACGTGTACATGTATGTTATGCTTGTAATTGTTGCAATATTAGGATTGAGCATTATTATCCAGGTATATTTTCAAAGGAAGCATTAAAAAGTGTCTACGAGCCGCACTTGGAGCCAATTCTAGTCCCTTACAACATTCAAAGTGCATTGGTTAGAGGCGACATTGGAGTACCAGATGTACGACGCAAAGCCGGAAGACCAAAGAAGAATTGTACTAAAACATATGCTTGCTCCGCTTTCACCCAATCCAGAAAGTTTCTTACTGTTGTTCTCAAGACTTCAGGGTCTGGGTTATCATATGCTTGCTCCAAAGCTGGAACCTAAAATAATAACACTTTATTTTAGTTCTTCTGCAAGCTAAAACATTGTAATCCAAAATATTGTAAACTAAAAATGATTACTTACATCAGTTCTCATTATATGTTGATAAAATCCACGCAGACTAGAATCATCTATAGCTCTATGCTCGAATCGAGGCTCCTGATATATGTAGCATCTGTTGCTTATAACTGGATATCCCCACCAAGATCTATATGCAAAATCCCCGTAGACTGTTGCATATACGAAATATGTGAGATGTTATTTTGAAAAATGTGGCAAAAATATTAAGTTTAAAATAACTTACAGTCCTCCATAGTAGCTATGTTCTGAGACAAATGTGAGATGTTATACGTCTCTAGTCTAGAATTCCAAGCAGGAATTAATTTGCGGGCTCTTACGGTTGCACTTCCTCTACCACGATTGTAGTGAGGCGGGTCTTCGGGTATATGTTGTTTCATACCGAATTGCCGCATAATCCGATCAGCTGGATGATACATTATGTCTCCATGGTATATTATGTAAAATCTATGGAGACTTAATTCATATGATGTTCGTTCTATCTCAGAAGGATAAGGATTAATAGAATAATGCACCATTTGAACCTGTTTTTTGACAAATAATTTTAAGGAAATAAAACATAATATACTAAATAGATATAGAATGGTGACATTTATATACCTCTGAAATCTGTAGTGAATCAAATTGGCCCCGATATATCTGGGCAACCGAGTAAACACAGTGTGCGGGATCTACCGCATCAGTAGTCCACCGTAAAGCGAACGGAAATACATGTGCGTTGCTACTGATAAGGGAAAGTGGCTACCGATAGAAAAATGCTCGTAGGACCAAACCTAAAAAATATATGATATAAGTGTACAAATTTTAAATATATACCAAATTCATCCAATTTTCGTACCTGAATTAATGTAGCGCATCCATTTAAATTTTTCATCAATTTGTCCTTCGACTGGAACTGCACAAAGTCTGACATAGCACTGTATAGGTATGCCAGCATCGACGCTCCCCACGCATGACTCGTCGGTTCAGCCAAATCATTCAGAAATAATAGAAACTGTAAATTTACCATATCCGATGCGTCGGAAAACAAAAAAGCATTAATAAGGCCTAGTAAATAGGCTCTGGTGCATGCAATGACCTGAACATAATATGAAAAATATTATATTAACTAAACTAAATTGATATATAATCTATGTGCACAAATATTAACCACAAATGTAATACTTACCCGTTCCTCATCAACTGATATTTCTTGGTCACCGATACGATCTATGTGCATAAAATTCTGTCGGAGCCATGTATACGACACTAGGCCTTTGCCTTTCAATTTTGGTGCCTCCACACCTAGGTAGATCGTGATCGCTGTCTCAGCAGAAAATTGCTCATCAAATATTATAGGTTCACCTGTGATAGGTAGACCTAAAATATTTGCAACATCTTTAAGCACAATAGACATTTCTCCAAAAGGTAGCTGGAACGTATTTCGTCCGGGCCACTCTATCGTGACGTAGAAAACGTATTTGATCAAGGTAATGAAAACCAAATACGTGCAATAAAGCTTCTTGGTCACTAGTCAACTTCCAAAAACCAAGTTGACCCTCATAGCGCCATGTATTGTGTTCACGACACCGTACTTCCCTTTTATAATCACATAGCTATATATAAAACATACAAACTATGTTATTACTAAACATATACAATGAAAATTTTAGTTACTAACACAATTAAAATTTAATATACCTCTCTAGTCAAAATCAGACTACATAGGTGCGACTTGCGTTGCTGCTTAATCAATTCTGTAGTCGCCCCCCTGGTATATGACCATCGTTTTGGGTAGCCATCTGTAAAATTACGGTTGTCAAAACGAATATTTAAGAGTAGGATATATTAGGGTTTCGGTTTATATTAGGGTAAGGGTTTGGATTATGTTAGAGTTTAGTTTAGGTTACGATTTACTTTACGGGTTAAGATTTGGGTTAACAGTTTTAAGCTTTAATTATATTAGGGTTTAGTTTAGGGGTTAGTGTGAAGGTTAGGATTAGGGTCTACATTAGGTTAGGATTAGGATGGTTTGGATTAGGGTCTACATTAGATTAGAATAATGGTATACATTATGTTAGGATAATGGTATACATTAGGTTAGGATTATGATCTACATTAGGTTAGGATAATGGTATACATTAGGTTAGGATTATGATCTACATTAGGTTAGGATAATGGTATACATTATGTTAGGATAATGATATACATTAGTTAAGGATTAGGGTCTACAATAGGTTAGGATTAGGGTCTACATTAGTGTTGGGGTTATATAATAGATTTATACAATGGATTTACTAACCATTTATATAATAGATTTATTATATAATGAATTTTTATACAAAAATTAGGTTATACATTAGATTAGTGTTTATGTAAGGATTAGAGAATCATAATATAAATAATAAACATAACTAAAATAAATTTAACAAATTTTACGAACCTTTAGTCTTCTTTCCTCCTCTCCTCCTCCTCCTCTTCTTCTTCTTCTTCTTCTTCTTCTTCTTCTTCTTCTCGTTTGTATTCTGGCTACTGTGAATTCACTTTACTCTTCTTTACTCCTTTCTCTACTCACTTCTCTCCTCCCCCAACCACCAGCAGCAAATTTGGACCACTTGGACCACGTACAATTTGTTTTACGTGCACGTAAACCCACCCTCACTAAAACCAAACCATGCAGAAAACCCAACCCGAACTGCAGCCTGCTTTCCGACACACTGTGTGTCGGAAATTTGGACCACGTCCAATTTCCGACACACGGTCTGTCGGATTGTATCGTTAAATTTAATTTTTGAAAAATATATCGTTGTAGATAATTTCTATTAAATTAATATCTGTACAGTAAATTTTCTGTAAAAAATAATAAATTAATATAATATTAATATTAATGTTAACATTAAAACTAATATTGATATTAACATTGAAATTAGTAATAATATTAACATCAATATTAATATTAATTTTAGCTTAAATTTTAATTTAATATTTGATGTTCTATAGAAGATAATTCTAACTTAAAGATTTTTAATATTTTATAAAAGATAGATTTTCTAGATTTTTACAAGTACAAAAGGTAGTTTTTTTAATACTATATAGTAAGTTTGAGATATATGGTCTATAATTATAAGATTTGATTACTTTGTTAACATAGAACCAAACCTATCTCTTTTATATTTTATTGAAAAGATTTATTATTTTATTAAGATAGAATCAAACCTATATTTAAAATTAAGAAAATTATTTGAATCCTAGGAGTCCAGACCGAATTGTTCCATACGGTAGGCTTACAAGTCCATTCCAGCTCAAGAAGTTAGAAATTGCATTTCCAAAGTTGAATAAAATTTATATTCAACTTAGGTATCAAGAGTATATAGTACCAATAAAATTCTAGGTTCCTTAAATTAATATGTTGTTTTTTTCCCTCTAAGAATAAATAAAATAAAATACTAATATGTTGGAATAAATAGTAAAAATTCTATCCTTCGGTTTGAACATCGGATGGTTTGACCATCCTTAATCCCTTTATTTAACTTGTATAAATTGTACAAATTTTTTGCAACAACATGGTTGCTACATTACTATATTTTTGTACTGTGGACGTGTTGTTAGTGTTCTTATAGCATAATATTTTCCTGCATATATATCAGTCTATATTTGTAACGAGCAGATCCATTGGAGAGATTGGAAAAACAAACCCATTTACTTATTATTTTTGTATTAGGTATAATGTATATGGATATTTGAAGATTTGGATGTCCATTAATTTATTGATTATTTATTTAAGTTTAGGATTCGGTTCATATTGTCCCGTCCAACTATTGATAGAATTGAGTTTCATAAACAGGGAAATATCTAAATATGAACATCAACATGCTTATATAAAGGGCCTATTGCTTGAGAGAGAGGTGAAAGAAAATAAAAATTGGAGAGAGAGAGAGAGAGAGATGGAGAAGCCAAAGAGAATTAGCAGCAGCAGTACTAGTAATATTCCAGGAAAGAGATTGTGCAGCAGTAACAGTACTAGTAATATTCCTGTAAAGAGATTATGCAGCAGCAACAGTGCTAGTAATATTACCGACGGCCAACGTTGCTACATTAGTCGTATTCCCAACGACATACTCGTGTCCTCGATCTTCGTAAGGCTTCCGGCAAGATCTGTAGCTGCTGTTCGATCGGTATGCAAGTCTTGGAGATCGTTGACGTCGAGTCCGTCCTTTATCCTCAGCCATGCCCGTCGAGCCCGTAGAAGTATTGTCATAAAACCCATAGAGTACTATTCCGGGTACCTGCACAGCTTGCTCCATATGAGTCTTAGCGAGCACACGAAAGAAGTTGTGGTAGAGAAGGAGACTATTCCCAGCAAGCTGCTGGAGTTTGATGGCGAAGACTGCAGGCTTCACCCGTTGGCTTCCTGTGATGGTTTGTTATGCTTGGAGAGATGGAACATAAATAGCTCCGATTATGTTGTTCGCAACCCCACAACAAAGGAATGGCTCACCGTCTCCCGAAATTTTGGTAAGGGTGGCAAGGAGTTTCTTGTTGGAATCTACTTCCATCGTCCTTCGGGAGAGTACAGATTGCTACAACAGTGCTACTACTACCACCACTACTTGGAAGGAACGGGCACGGGAGTGTTCCACGAAGTGTTTAGTATCGGAGGATCAAATAACGTTTGGAGACGGATCGACGGCGGCAACTGTAGTTCCTATTGTGCCGAGGGAGAGCGAAAGATCTTTGCGCATGGAAGTATTCATTGGATTCCCGGCTCCCGTAGCCGTACTTGGATAGTAGCATTTGATACAAACTCCGAGAAGTTTAGAAGGATCTCCATCTCTCAACTACGTCGACCGGGTAGATCACAATATCTGATAGAGATGGGAGGAAGTCTGGGGTTGTGGCAAGAAGACAGGGAGAAGGATGAGATGGTCATATGGTGTTTAAAAGACTACTACACCAAGGAGGAGGAATGGGTTAAATTGTACGCAATTTCGCTACATGCCATGAGGACGTCTTTGGTGTCTAATTCAGCACCTTACATGAGGAGCAGTAGCAACACATTTTGCATTCCTTTTGCCGTTTGGGACGATGGTAAGGAGCTTCTGCTAAGATTTTTCGGCGCTCCTTTTGGAGAAGGGTTTTTTGTGCTCTTCAACTTGGAGTCCAAAACTCTGTCGGCGGCGCAAGAGATAGAGAACTTGAGGCAATGTTCGCATAATTGGGTGCATCACATAGAAACTCTTGTTTCTTTGAACTCTTTGAAGTTCAGATCAGACACCTATCGTCGTTAGCTTATCATCCTCCTATTAACATGCAATATTAAGAGTCGTATTAGTCGTCTTTTGTTCTTTATGATCAGTTTTCCTATTGTTCACCCTTCTTTCAGAGGCGGATGTAAAGGGAGTCAAAGGGGGGCCACGCCCCCCAAAATTACTTTCTTTTCCATATATTTTATATAGGTAGAAATTTGTAATTATTATGTGCGGTACTTCTTCATACTTAGAAAGTGCAAATATTTCCGGATAGATGTTGATAGCAACTTGTAAATATTTTTGGATAGGTGCTAATAGATTTTATACACTTTTAAATGTTATAATGACTCCATGTATATCGGTCCACCAAATATTTAAAAACTAAAGGCATGATTAAATTATTTTGAGATTTGATTTTGATTACATCTATCTTAACATATATTTCAAAAATATAATATTATTATTTTTAATTCTAAATCCACATTAATTAGCTCTGAAAATTGCTGAGAAACCCAATTTTGAGGTTGATTTTTATGAAAAATTCACCCGCATGATGAGTTTTATGAAATGTCCAGAATTATATATTTCCACGTTAAGTATTCTAAGATTTCCTTTAGATTCTCTGTATTTACAAAATTAATACCATAACTACCCCTCCGCACAAACTCAGATTTGGATTGCGATTTTCGTCTTCTTCTTCACGAGAGATCTGAATTCCATTGCTCTCGTGCTTTTTTCAGTCGAACTCCGATCGTCGCTCATCTTCTTCTTCTTCTTCTTCTTCTTCTTTTTCTTCTCCGACAATTAGCTCAATTATGGAGAGAATATCTTCTTCTTCTTTTCCATAAGAGTTAGCATCGTTTTGAAAGAATAACGAAAACTCTTGAATCTTTATTCATGTCAAATTTTTTTCGCAAAACAAAAAAAATAAAAAATTAGGTTTCTGTCAACTGTTCTCCGTCGATATAACACGAAGAATAGTCATTCTCCTGCATTTTAACAAGGAGAATGCCATTCTCCGTGTTTTTAACACGGAGAATGGCCATTCTCCGTATTTTTAACACGGAGAATGGCCATTCTCCTGTGTATTAACTTTGAATGACCATTCTCCGTGTCATTTAACACGGAGAATGACCATTCTCCGTGTAATTTAGAACGGAGAATGACCATTCTCCTACGTTTTAACACTGGAAATGACCATTCTCCGTGTAAATTAAAACGGAGAATGTCATTCTCCGTTTTATTTAACACGGAGAATGTCATTCTCCGTGTTTCTAACACGGAGAATGGTCATTCTCTTGCGTTTTAACACTGGAGTGACCATTCTCCGTGCTAAATTACACGGAGAATGACCATTCTCCGTTTTATTTAACACGGAGAATACCATTCTCTGTTTTATTTAACACGAAGAATGGTCATTCTCCTGCGTTTTAACACTGGAATGACCATTCTTCGTGCTAAATTACACGGAGAATGGCATTCTCCGTGTAAATTAAGACGGAGAATGGTCATTCTCTGTGTAATTTAGCACGGAGAATGGTCATTCTCCGTGTAAATTAAGACGGAGAATGCCATTCTCTCCGTGTTACTAACATAGAGAATGGCCATTCTCCGTGTAAATTAAGACGGAGAACGCCATTTTTCGTGTTACTAACACGGGGAATGGCCACCCTCATGCAAAATTAACATTCTTCGTGTTCTAACACGGAGAATGGCCCATTCTCCAGTATTTTATGATCAGTTGAAACTTTGGAGGGCCATAACTTTTGACTGGAAGGTCGAAACGAGGTCCCGTTTATCGCAAAATGAGCGTATCTTCGAGGAGCCTGAGATTAACCGTTTTTTTCGTTAGACGGCCTTCCAAAATTTTAGAATCGCAAAAAAATGATGTTTAGACCTCCGTTTTAGCACTTTTGCCGTTTGTCTCGGTCTTTCCGAAATTTTCCCACGAGTTTTTGAAGATCTTTGAGGAGACAACCTAGATTCGAAAGTGAGCAGCGTATGGAAGGAGATGAAGTATCGAAACATTTTTTTAAGAGTAGTTTCGTGGGTGTTTTCAATAAATTAGAAGGAAGGGCAAAACGGTCAATCGGAACCCTCTTTATATATTTTTCTCTAATTCTAGGCACGCGATGAAATGTTATTGCGTGGTGGATTTTTCATAAAACTTTTTCGTTTTTTGGGCATTTCATAAATTTCCCCATAATTAGCTTATTCCTCTCTCAAAAGTTTTACGAAAATAAGAGAACATACCATATTTCCTCCAAAAAAAAATTGAACGCTTCTTTCAATCTCTATATCTCCTTCATCTTTCCTTCTTCAAGCTTGTTCCAGAAGAAAAAAATCTCAAGGTATATTTAGCCTATCCCTTTCTCAAATTTTCTATGCTTTTCGGCCAAGCTGTTAATTAGATTTCTCTTCATATATAAGTGATGCATGAAATAATATTTTTTGCTATTTTATAAGTTCTACATGTTAAATTGTTAATTTTTTTGTAGTCATTGACAATCATGTTATGGTCTTTTTTTGTTTCATGTTTGGATTTTATTTTTACAGGGTTATTGTAATGAAATGAGAAAAAAATGTTACAATTGATAAGTTTTTTCAAAGTAAGAGAACAAATTTAAGTAGAGATTTATAGTTGACTAGTTGTCGTTTCTTTTGATTATGTGGATTATATATTTACGTATATGATCAAAAGCTGATCCGTTTCTTTATATCTTTTATTTGTTTTTGATCAAAATAATTATATAGTTATGTACTTCCTACGCAATTTTGATAGCCAGCTTTTAGTTGCGTCGCCGGCACGAAGGCCGTGCGATCCGTCGAGTTATTATGAATCATCAGAACGAAGGACGGAGCCTGCGTTGACCTTTTATCTAATAAATGCATCCCTTTCGAGAGTCGGGGTCTGTTGCATGTATTAGTTCTAGAATTACTACAGTTATCCGAGTAGCATGTACCATCAAACAAACTATAACTGATTTAATGAGCCATTCGCAGTTTCACAGCCTAAAATTGTTCATACTTACACATGCATGGCTTAATCTTTGAGACAAGCATATGACTACTGGCAGGATCAACCAGGTAGCACATCCTCGTCGATGCTAGCTTCGCCCGGCCGCTTGCGGGCGAGGGACATTGGCGGGGCCGGCCGTCATGTCATCAAGAGCAGCGTAGAGTAACCGTTCGGGTCCGGGATCGGGGGCGGATCGCCCCGAGCCCCTCCGCGTCCACCATATCCGCAAGCCCTACACACGCGCGCACCGAGTGCCCAGCCGGTCCAAACGAGCTGACGTAGGGCCGTAACTCGGGGGCATCGAGTGGCGCGAGTTCGGGTGCCCTCCCGTTACCGCACGAGGCGGAAGGGACGACACAGAAAATACTCAACGGGGTGTTTCCCAAATGCGATCGGGTTTCCTGCACAGGCAACTCGGGTGTCGCCGGCGAGGCTGGGAACCGACTGAAGCGGCCGTCGCATAGGCGCATCGGCAGTTGATTAATGGGAATCCCTAGTCGCGGGCTTCAAGGCCCGTCGAGGTTAAGTGGGCTTATTTTACCTGGAAGTTGTCCTTTGCACATTAGAGTTGCCTTCTACCCACAATCATTGAATTATTGGCACGAACCGGTAGAACAAGGGACGCGGCTAGTTCCGCCAAAGCGTCGACTCCTATATTTTGCGGGCGTAGAACATGACTGATGAAGAATCCATCGAACGTGCTGGCTCAATTGAGGACCTCACGCGATACGTGACCAAGTCTTCGTGGTGCACCTCATACTTTCGCTTAATTGACTGACAATCAGCTTTAATTCTCCGTAGGCTTCCAGATGGTCGATCTGCAAGTGCCAGACAATTTGGAGGCCAATAAGTAATTCATTATATTCCGCCAGTTTGTTCGAATATGGCTCGGTCAGGGAGTAAGCACGGTGCGGAACGAGGCCATCTGGCGAGACGAAGACTATCCCCACCCCCAATGATGTTGCCTTTAGGGTCCGACGCTCCGTCGAAGAACATTTACCACACTTGCTTGAAGGATGTTGCATTGGATTCCAATACTTCGTTCGGGATAGCCTCATAGAGTTTAGAGGTCTCCGGGATTGGATGTGCTGCCAAAAAATTGGTAACACCTAGCCTTTCACAATTTTCTGCAGGATTAAGTTCATATCATAAGGAGATAATAACATTGTCCAAGTATCCAGCCGAGAGTTTAGCGTGCTCGATTTTGTCATGAGTACCCACAAGAGGTTGACCTTGGAGATGACGTAAATTGACTGCCCTACCACGTAGTGTCACAGCTTTTGGATGGCAAAAACCAGTGCTAAGATTTCTTCTCGACATGTACCGGTGTTAGGAACCCACCATACTACAAGAAATTGCATTTTCAGCAACATAAGCAATATGTTGCGAAACGTTATATTTATGTCGCCAAAGGGTTTTCTGCGACATATTTGGCTATGTCGCACGTATGTCGCGGTAGCCTTGTCTGGGAAAGTCTTTGGCGACATGAAATCAACATGTCGCAGAATATAGTACCTTTTGGCGACATAACATATTCCAGATTCTAAAAAATCATTTGGCGACATGTGCCTTGTGTGTCGCAGAAAGGTCATACATTGGCAACATGACACATGTCGCCAAAAGCCTAATTTATTTATTTTACTTATTATAAAAATACTTTTTGCTACACAATTTGATGTCGCGAAAGCTAATGTAGCCAAATATAAATACACTTCTGGCTACACAATTTGATGTCGCAAAAGCTAATGTAGCCAAATATAAATACGCTTTTTGCTGTACATTTTGTTTTCACAAAAGCTAATTCATAATTTTTACATTAATTTTTATTTTTGCTTATATTTTTCAAGATAAATTTAAAGAAATTGTTTTGAAAATAACTTTAAATCATTAAAAAAATTATTCAAAGAACTTGAGAACAAAGAGCAACAAGTTACATGAACAAAACATGAATCTAATATAATGTCTTTAAACATCTCTTAACAAAATAATCCATAATGCAATATTTTAACAACTTCAAGTGCCCATATAGTAAAAAAATATATTTCACAAACGTACTGCATTCAAATTAGACAATTATAATGTAGACATAACACATGAATATTGATTGACTTCCCAAAAAAATAGCCTAGCTACAATAGATCTCATGATATGAATGCGTTCCTCCCAAAATTTGCTTTTGTCAATGTGTCTATTTGATCCTGCAAACAAAACAAAAAACAAAAGAAATGTAAGTAAAACAATACATATATATATATTTTTTTAACAATATATATATATATATATATATATATATATATATATATATATATATCAAAAGAAAGTAATTTTAACATGGATCACACATGTTTCTTTGCCAAAATTGCAGTTCTTAGCTTTTTTCAATGTGTCTCTACATGCTTCTTTGCCAAAATTTGGCTGATGTTGACAATTATACATACAATTCCTTGAAATATGCACCATTTTCAACATGGATCACACAATACAGGTTTCATTAATGTAACTAAGTAGTCCAATTTGCGAAGCCTGGTGAAGGATCAGACAGGGATCACCATGCTTCAACACCCAAAAGAGGCTGGTTATATTGTTCTTTTGATATATACAATATACTTTTGCATACTTATATTGATGTGTTCTATTTTTTTCCAAAACAAATTCGGAACTTACTAGTATCACAATCAATGAGAGAGAATTCAAGCCTCCAAAATACAACAAAAGTTATTGAATTAAATATAAAGAATTAAATCTTGACATCTCCAATCTTTATCAGCAAGATAGTTTTTAATTATAAGCTATAAATATGTATAAAAAAATGTCAGACAAAATAGACCGAAGACCCAAAGATGTATGTTTCTCTCATCCACTGCTGTATCCTGACTAGCTAATACTATTGGTATCCCTAAACCTTTTTCACTTGTTGAAGAAAAGAAATGTAAAACATTTGCTAGAGTCAAATTTCTCATTGACATCTCCAATCCCCTTTGAAAAGTTTTGTTTCTTCAAGACTTGATGGTGGTTCTGATGGTATCATCACTAAAGATATTGTGAAGAAAAGGGATGCTGATGAACAAAATCACACATGCTTGATGGTGGTTCTGATGGTATCAACAAGACTTGATGGTGGTTCTGATGTTTGTCTCATCCACTGCTGTATTCACACAGAGGTGGTGCAACAAAGCCCAAGATTCAGTTTCTCTGGTAATCCAATTACTGATGAACAAAATCACACATGCTTTGCACCATTCCAAATCCAGAGGAAATTGAAAGCACAATAATAAAATCTTGACAGGTCCTAGGAAGAAAATAATTTATATGCTGACATGTTTTGGGAAAGCAATTTCAAAAACTATACAATCTAAAAGAAGTTTTTCACCATATCTTATGCCAAATAGAGTATCAAATAAGAAAATAGCACATTTGAAGAGTAAGGAAATTGCATATAGATTGAAAAGTAAGGTAACTGTAGCATTAAGAGATGAATTAAGTTTGATAGGAATGACTCACCTAGGATCCTTCTGGTGAATCCTCCCCACATTGATCTGACGAAAGTAATCCACATCTCAACAACACCGCTTGGAACTTCTCAAGTTTCTCGTTTTGCGCCTTAATTTGTTGTTGTTGTATCACAAGCTGTTCATTTTGTGCCTCAAGTTGTTGTTGTTGAGTTTCATTACGTTCCTTAAGTGATGATAACTCCTCTCTTAGATTTCTCTGTAGACTAAAGATTGAGTATTGCAAGAAAACATAAAGAAGAAAAGAAATAAAAATTTCGATACCATAAGGATATTTGAAAATTCCTTCAAAGCCAAGCCACCTGGGCAGTACCCCCTGTACTGCCTGGCCATGCTGCCAAGGCCAACTCCCTGCAGTGGCCAATTGGCCATGTACTAACACTGTACAACAGTGCAGTGGCCAATTGCCTGCATGCCACACTCTCCTCTAATACATCATGCACCCAAACACCCTGCTGCCAAGGGGCCAAGTAGCCCCTGCAGTGGCCAAGCTACATATACCTGTGCAACTAATGAACAAGCCAACATGGCCTAAGGCCAAGTGCCTGGACTCCCTCTCTCTAACTTCATGTGTGTACAGGCTACACTGTTTCCCTCACTCTCCTTACTGCTCACTAACACAGGTTCACTCTCACATGTCTCCCTCCCCTCACTCTCTAACCTGCCACATTGGTACAACAACACTAAATCCTAACACAAGATACACTCACAACTTCACTGTCACCTGCACACTTCAATGTTACTCACATATGCCACCACTCTACTACACAAGTATTAGGCATGTCTTCGATGATGATAATAATGTGCCTTCTAATCTTCAAATGAAAAAGGTAATATATAAGATATGATCCACGAGTGATATGTTGTGTTTAAATTATGTTACTAACAATGCATATTTTCAGATCTCTAAATATAGTTCAGGTGCCTGCAAAAACTAAATATAGTTCAGGTGCCTGCAAAAACTATTGTAAATATGAAATCGAGTGCAACTGTTACCGGAATAAGGAATTCCATGTATAAATGAACTAGTGTAAACCATATAATCCGTTAATAAAAACAACATATCCCACATTACCATACAACTCTTTGTCAGGAATCGCCCATTTTAGCACTCTAGTCATCATATAGATTCAACACAGCACATAGATTTTCCTTTAGCATTATAAAAAAATAACAATCACTCATATTATCTAAAAGTAGTCATAGGCTCACAGTTCAAGCCTGCTCTAGAAGACAATTTCAAGTGTATCTGCTTCGATAATACCAGTAAGTGCAATAGATGATGCCCCTCCAAGGCAAAATGGAGAGTTGCATCTTAATACACTTGGTTGCATAAAACCTGAAACTCCATAAGTTTGACATCCAACTAGTTGAAACTAGAAAAGGGATCGATGGCGGCATGTGCAATTTGTAAACTAATTGTTTTGAGATAATTATTTTAAAACTAATTGCAAGCATCAACACATTTCGAGTTCAAAAATGAAATAAATGGCAGCTACATGCATGGAGGACCTGAGCTCATGGGACCCATGGAGAAATGTTCATCAGTAGCATTGTGCAACAAGAACATGGCATGTTGTTAACAGTAAAAAAGAGAGTCTCCAATTGGATTTCTAGTCTAAATGAATATTATCAATTACTACAAAATAACATAATATGAACGACTATAAAGTCAGAGATGTCCATTACCTGTTGGATTCTGGTCATCTGTAGTAAAGACATGCCTAATATTTGACTCAATTATCACTGTGGACCTGCAACGTTTTGTCACTGGGACTCCCAAGTTCCCTGCTACCAAGTGCAGTCCCACTCTAACACTGCCTGAGTACATTAGGCATTAGCCCCCCTCTCCCACTCTAACATTATAAAAAAAATGGGTTTGGATATGAAGGTAACTGTGACTGAAACGACACTAATACTCGAATCTGCAGTAAAAGGACTGAACAAACATATATACTAAAGTAATCACAAACTCGAGCCACTACCCTCCTCATAAACTGGACTGAAACAATGGATGAAGTAGGACTGAACTCTAGATGAAAATGGACTGAACTAATATGGGCTGGTTAATGGGAAATGTGGACAGAACATGAAGGTAAATGCAATTTGTGAAACTAATACATTAATCTAGGACTGAATCTATATTGAGGACAGGAACCTTATATAAAACTGACAATTAACAGGAAACCTGACAATTAACAGGAAACTATCTTGGAAGACTTTATACAGGAACCTTATCCTTGCCAAGGTTGAACAGGAAACCTGACAATTAACAGTTCTATAGGAAGCTTGTTTTCTAGTTCCACTTTCATGTATATAAAACTTATGATGACAAGCAAAATTTGCCACTTAATTTTGACATTGGGTATGAACTAACAAAAATGGATGGTATTCTATGAAAGAACACATCTACAAAACCTTCCTAAATGCAAATACCATTTCAGGAAATCTGATAATGCAGGAAAAAGATGAGAAAAACAACATTCGAGCTCTAGAAATAGCATATTTAACATAACTGCTGAAACTAGCTATGTATAATTTTTGCAAATCAAGCCATGACTGAGAGAGTTCCATGTCTGGAGCTGAGTTGCTCATTATCAACCAACAATGCTAGTGCTAATAGACTTCAAGATATTTTCATGGAAGAGAACAGCCAGAAAAGTGATGATAGTTAAGAATAGATTATGCAAATCAATCATGATAAAGACACTCCCATGTCTATAAACTGAGTTGATCATTGTAAATGCAAATGCCAGTCTACTTCAAGGTATTCTCCTCTGGAGGGAGAAATAGCAAAAACACGGATGATAGTATTCAGTCTACATTCTGACTTAGTCTGAGATTATTGTTCTCATGCTCAACCCTTCTAGAGTAGTTCACAATTCACAACAACTCTGTTGTTTATTTCTAAGGACTTCATATAATCTATCAATTCGTAAAGTTCTCGACTCCAATTACCTTCCACCTACCAGGCTACCACCACACAGTGTCTGATATTTGATAAAATGACATTGTTACTTTGTTATCAGCTTTTAGTTGGTAGAATATAGAGTTTGAGCTCATTGTGTTTTCTCATGTACTTAAAACTTCTAAGACCCTGTGTCGTCTATAAGATAATTTTCTTTCTTATCGTTTGGATGATGGGATAAAGTTTTATAATTATATGAGTTATTTGTTTCTATTTTAAATCTTAGAGTGATCCCAGGTTTTGAGTGTTCAACATTCTCAAAACTCAATGCAGAATTATGATGCTATTGCTGTAAATGTTTGTTACAGGTACCGATATACTCATCTCTGACTTAGATTTTTATTGTCTTTATGCTGCTATACCTCGTCTTCCTTTCTGTTATATATTTAATTTCCTTTCTGTATACTATCCATAAAGTGTGCTGCTGTAGCACCTGGATCATCCTTTGCACAATAATGACCACTGTTTAGGCTTTTCTAGGGATCTGTCAAGCATAAGCTTTTGGTATTAGATATAAAATCCTGATCGTCGATTTTTGACTTTGTAGATCACATGAAGTGTGAAGGGACAACAATATGCCTTGTCCACGCATGGCTAAATAATTATACAGTTAGGATACAATTATCAAGGATAGGCTTTTTAGGGATCATCAACTTTTGGTTCACATGAAGTGTGAAGGAAAACCATTTCTTTTATCCATAACTTGGGTCAAACATTCTACAGTTATGATATGATTTCAAAGCCTTGAGAATTGTACAGTTAGGATTTTCGAAGTTCTAGGAACACCTCATCCTACAATTATAATTCGAGATACTAATCTATTTTCCAGATTTCTGTAGCATGAGTTGTTCTATGCAACTCTGATTTATGTACTTCTAGGCCTCTCCTAGTCTAGCTGGGTCACATTCCTTACGCCAGGGGCAATCGACTTACTCTGTTGCATAACAGAAGAAGATCCAAAACTGGTAGCCAAGAGAGACTGATTGAGCTCACTCCCCATCTACTTGTCGTTAGGACTATAGAGCATATCATAAATTACATTTCAAGTTGACTCTTACATAGGACAACACATCAGTACGTCCAAAGGGATGATGTATATTGTAGGACAACAGAGCATGGGAAGTATGTGCATATGGGAAAAAGAAGGTTTGTTTAAGTTTGTATGGTTCTAAGTCTAGAAATATCAATTGTCAGTTGAGGAAGGTAGCAGTAGGATATTAGCTATAGTAAGAGGGTGCAACAGTGCACATACATTCACATAGACACTCCTAGGTCGTACAATTAACTTCAATATCTATGTCTATGTATGATGACTTTGAAAAGGAAACAACTTACATGGCTGGGTGGAATGTGCTTCCCACTAAGAAGGTCAAGTAAGAGGGTGCCAAAACTGTACACCAAACCCTCTGCTGCCACTCTCCCTGCCAAACAGGTTCTATGAGAAGTCAGTTTGTTTCAGAAACTTAGGTGCTATACTTTTCAATACAAAGCACATTGCATAATAGAGGGAAAATTTCTTGACAAATTGACATGCATTGCATCACCTATAGATAGACAATTGTCGAGAAAAAAAGAGAGGAAGAAGCAGAACAGCTTTGCAAAGACATCTTCCATCTACTTTCAAAAGCTTCCCAAAGAATGAACTAGCTTATCAAAAAAAAAGTATAAGCTGCAAGAACCTCGTTCAAAAAGTAAGGGCTTTGGAAATTTTCAAACATCTGAAGAAGAAAAAAAAATATACAATCCAAACTTCCAGCTTTTTTGGCAAACATCAATGGGTTAAAACTTGAGAGAGTTAGCCTTATACACTGATTGTCAATAAAATACCTAATGCTGGGTTTCACATCTTTACCATTTGCAAGTAAGGAAATAAGGTGGTAAAATACCTAATGCTGGGTTTGAACTTAGAGAAGGTTTAATAGTGCAACCATCCTTACAAGATTCCAAGAGTATTTTCCTGGCCCACATGTCAGTGAGGCAAGAAAGGGTGACCGAGGACTCGTGGTTTCCCAGATTGCAGTCTATGAGATTTAGAGGTCACGACGAAATCTTAACAGCACTTGAACCATCTGTTATCGAGACATTATCGATTATTAGGTTTTCTATTTTTGAATTTTTATTATTTTTATTTTAATATCAATCTTGTATACATAATGTTTATAAAATATGAAATTGTTTGCTTTGTGATTTTTTTATTTGTCATAACAAGAGAAATATTTTCCATTGACCATTTCCTAAACTATAGCTCTTTCTCAATGGAAAAAATAGTAACCATTTTCCAATGTGGGTTTCTCTCTTTGTATCGACACGGACACAGATACTTCATAAATATATAAATAAATTTACAGAAAATAAAAAGGAAAATAAAACCAAAAATCATGCCATCGAGATATACATAAATCTGGAAATCAAACCCTAATCTATCAACTAACATGATATCCAAATCAAACCCTAACAAAATTGATTGAGAGAGAAAAACCTTAACAAAATCAAACCTAACAAAATTGAAGTAGAGACAATCATTTCCATATATATATATATATATATATATATATATATATATATATATATATATATATATATATATATATATATATATATATATAATAAACGTCGATCATATTCTCAACCCTATGGAAATTAACATACTAAGAATATTAGGGAAGAACTCACCACCAATGGGAAGGATCTCGAATATTGGATGAAGGAGGGAGGGCCGCGGGAGAGAACTCCCTGGGAAGGCTCGCGGGAGAGAACAGAGAAGCCGACTGGGAACGCCGCGGGAGAGAAGTACCCCCTGGGAAGGCTCGCGGGAGAGAACAGAGAAGCCGACTTTTGGTTTTTTTTTTAGTTTGTTTTTTCTTTTCTTTTGAAGGGTTATGTTTGACAACTTTTATTAGGTTGTGATTCAATTAAAAAATTATATATGTATTTCCCTACATAACTTTATGTCGCGGAACCTAAATATCTTTCCGCGACAGAGGAATGTTTGTTGCTGAACATATGTTACCTTTCTGCGACATGAGGACGTATGTTGCTGAACATATGTTACCTTTCTGCGACACGTGTATGTCGCAATATGTAGAACAAATTTGGCGGGTCTAATTTTTTGTTTCCCTCCAATAAATTTTGTGTGGATTTCGCGACATACTGATATGCATGTCGCCAATACATGTAAAAAAATAGCTTTTAGAGACATAATAGCCCCTATGTCGCTAAAACATGTTGCTAAAAATGCAATTTCTTGTAGTGATCTTGTCGAGGTAATAGATAGCCTCATCGCAGCCATCATTATTCTTTTGTTCTAGGAGGGTGCCCAAGACGTGGTCTATTGCCCGGACGAAGAGAAAGAATGTTTTGCTTGCGATTGCCCGGACGAAGAGAAAGAATGATTTGCTTGCGACTGGAGTCACCAATACGGGGGGCCTTCATCGGTATTCCTCGATTTCTACGAAGGCTTCTGGCACTCGTCATCCAATATGAAAGTGACGCCTTACTTTATTGAATGAACAGTAGTCACGAGGGTCGTCTCGTATAGGTCTTTCTTCCCAAATAAGATAGGGGACTAGTCTCGAGCTGCTGGGACCATGAAGGACTCTTCCCGTACACCCGGGTCCACTCCGGCTTGAAGGCTCGATGCTTTATCTGCGGGTTGGGGTATCGGTGACTGAGGAGTGGCGCCTGACAGATCGAGTTGGTGTGGATTCTCTCCATCTTGCTCGTATTGGCGTCAGGGCCGGCTGTCACGACCCGCTACCCAAATTATTGGGCCGGGCCGAGTCATGTCCAGCCTACGCTTGAGATAAAGCACATTAAGCTGTTCTAGAGATAACAAGATAAGACTAAATGTGCTAACAGTTCTATAAGTAATAACGAGTCATAAATGCTCTAAACACAAAAGTCATCTCATATAATAGTAAGTCCAAGTACAAGTCCGAAAGGTAAAACTGGATACAGGTCCAGATACAAAATATGTAGTCTAATACATGACTACACTAAATATCCCGAGCAAATACACAAACTAGACGAGTTTCCCCGCAGGTACATCCTCGTAAGACAAAGCCTGGTCCTCGGCAGTAACCCCATAATATGAGTCACAGAGCAACTCCTCCTCAGTAAGAATACCTACAACGTTATCCTGTCAGGACGGGAGCAAATACTGATTCTAGCAAACTAAATATACGAAACATGACATGAACAGGAATACAATAAACTGGAATCATGGCACATCATAATCTATCATGGCAAGGACACATATGTCATAGAGACAGATGTATATGTAATGTTTAAAACTGTAGCAGGTACGTGATCGTCAATAGGTATACAATGTACTGTGGCACATGTAAATAAAATGTACATATGTACAAGTGTACAGGCATAGGTGTACCTCCGTACAAAAATGCTGGATAATGGCCTACGGTGCAGAATCATATAGAATAAAACTTTGCTCGGTACGATAAAGGGGGCATGATCACGTACTCAACTATCAGTTTCCCCATACCCAGATTCTAATCATGTGAGAGGTATAAAACTGTTCTAAACATGGTAGGGAGATGAAAATAATACAACATGTGGAGATTTAACTTGCTATCCCAAGAGTCAGCATTTAACATGGTTGGATTTGCAGTTCATTGATGTAACAATATGTAAAGTTTTTAGAAGTACTTGCCTTTAGCAAAGCAAAGCAGCGATAAAATGTTATAGATGCCTGGTAACTCGTCATTGTAGAAATAAATACATAAACTTAGTTTTTTATTCTAAGTTAAATACTAAGACACTACGGGTGCGACACGACTTTTTGATTGGACACCTAGCCAAATGGTGACTTTAGCATAGGAGACCAATGTGGGGTGGCACAATACTCAAACTAACTTTCTAGGATCTTTATACTAGTGCGGAGTGAGATTCAATACGACTATAACTCAAAATAACACAAAAAGTTGCAAGTCATAACTATGCAATAATTAAATCAAACTGTACACTATGTTCTAATAATTTTTGAGATAGACAAAAGGCTCCATTTTACAAAAAATAAAGTATCAAAATGATCCTTGTTAATTATAGAAATTTATACTAATTTTTTTGGAATTTATAAATCCTCATAAATATTTATTAAAAATCAGCAAACATAAATATACTGAAAATGAGTTCTGTTTCCTATTTTTATAAAATACCAACAGCACGTAATAAATGCTGGAGAAATTATAATAAATTGCCTAAATTAACAGAGTATTTAAATATAATTTTTTCCAGATTTTTACAGTACTTAAAATATATATAAAAATTCAAAAACAGCAAGCAACAGTTTTTAGAAATTAATTAATTAATTAATTATTTACTATTTTTGTCCATGTATTCGAATTGAACCGAAGTCCAGATACAGGACCCAGAGCCATGAATCAAGTCCAATATGACTTGTATAGACTCTAAATGTATTAGACACAATTGGACCAAAAAATCCATGCTAGGCTTGGACATCATAACAATTAAAAATACAGGAATTAAAATAATAATAATATATTTTTTAAAGTGGTAAAAATATACAAGTCACAAAATATATAATAAAATAATCTTGTGAAATTCTACATAACAATATTTGTTTAAGGTAGAATTTAAAATACATATATAAATATAACTACAATATTTATATATACATATAAATATATAGATATTTATATATATATAATGGATTTTTTTTTTTTTGATATATATATATATATATATATATATATATATATATATATATATATATATATATATATATATATATATACATATAATAAATATGCAAAAAAAAACATATAATAAATATGCATATATATATATATATATATATATATATATATATATATATATATATATATATATATATATATATATATATATATATATATATATATATATATATATATATACATAAAGACATATACATACATATATATATACATACATATATATACATATACATATATATAAAATACATATATATAAAAAAAAAATACATATATATACATATACATATATATATATAAAATACTAATTATAAAATATATACATATATACCATTACTGTATATATATACGTATAACAGTATATAATATATATATATATATATATATATATATATATATATATATTTTATATATATAAAAAAATATACATATAATAAATAACTAAATAAAAATAAATCAAACACAGCGGGGGGGGGGGGGGGGGTTCGAACTCGGCCCAGGGGGGTCGGGTTCTCGGGCTCAGTCGGGCTGGCCAGGGGGTCAGCCCACTCTGTGTGTTAGGGATAGGATTTGGTTTAGTGTTATTTAGGTTTAAGTTAACGGGTTTTAAACCCGATAAAACTAACTCTGTGTCCTGACAGTTAAAGACACACGAGTCTCGTATCCGTGCTAAGCACGACACGCACGGATCGAATTTCACGTGTCCAGACACTATCACGTTCGTCAGGACGCGGCGAGTTATATGTGTGTGCACGAGACACGCACGACACAGTTTTGAAGTGCTACTCACATATCCGGCGTCGGGGGGGGGGGGGGGGGGGTTGTCGAAAATGCTGGACGGCGGAGGAGTCGACGTGGACGTGGCGCTCGGGCGGCGCTGCGCTCGTCTCCATAAGACGCGTCGAATTGTGGCGGCTGCGGGCGGTGTAGACGGCTGGGGAGGTAGCGTTAGGGGGATGGCCGGAGTTAGGGTTTCAATGAGAAAGAAACGGGCGTGACGGTGGTCGGGGGGGTCGGAAGTTAGTCTAGGGTTAGGGTTTCGATCTGGGGGGTTATTTATAGGGATGAGAGGTCGGTGTTAGGGTCTAGGTCGGCCAAAAATGGCGGAGGAAAGGTGGTCGGTGGTCGTCGGCAGCTGGCTAGGTCGGAGGGGGGGGGGGTTGTTGGGGTTTTGCGGTTAGGTCCCTAGGATTTAGGTATTTACAAATAGGTCCAAATCCTATCTAAATACAAATAATAATTTGCAACCCGAACTAAAAGAATTTAATTAATTACAAACTACTATTAAAACAATTTAAATATTTATAAAATGCTATTAAAACAATTTAGTTAATTACAAAATGATACAATTTAACTTAAAAACTTTTTAAAAATTATTTAAAAATTCTAGAAAAATTTCTAAAATCATAATAAAATATTTTAAAGCTAAATATGCCATTATTAACTAATTTAACACTAATTAAATCAATTTTGAAAAACAGGGGCTGACAAGTCTTCCTTCCTTGAAAAATTTTGTCCTCGAAATTCACAAGGATTGAAGACCCTACAATTTTCCAACATAACAGGCAATGCAACAAATGACTAAGGCTATGATCGAAACTAACCTCTAGGGTATCAAGCGGGAATGGGTGGTTCCCTCGCAGCAGTTGGGTCGAACAAGTAAGGATATCTCTCCCTCATGTCTGACTCCCTCTTCCAAGTAGATTCACCCGGAGGGTGACGGCTCCAAGCTACTCGTACTAAGGTTATAACCTTGTTCCTCAGCCTCTTCTCCCTCCTGTTTAATATCTCCACTGGCTGCTCAGTAACTGCAAGGCTCGGTCCGATCTCCAACTCTGAATGATCTAGCACATGGCTGGGGTCCGGAACATATCTCCTCAGCTGGGATACGTGAAAGACATCGTGAACTCCTGTTAGGTTGGGTGGAAGTGCAACCCTATAAGCTACCTCTCCGATCCTGCCAAGTATCTCGAACGGCCCGATGTATCTGGGGCTCAGCTTCCCTCCTCGTACGAACCGGATCGTCCCTCTAGTAGGTGATATCTTCACTAGCACCATATCTCCATTAGCGAACTCCATCGGTCTGCGACTAGCATCGGCCCAGTGTTTCTGCCTGTCCTGAGCTACTCTGAGCCTGTCTCTGATCATCCCAACCTTCTCTGTTGCATCCGTGATCATCTCTGGCCCAAGCATAACTCTCTCTCCAATATCATCCTAAAAGAGCGGTGTACGGCATCGTCGTCCATATAGTGCCTCGAAAGGAGACATACCGATACTGGCTTGGTAGCTGTTGTTGTATGAAAACTCTACTAAGTGCAGATGGCTCTCCCATGATCCGCCAAAGTCCAGCACACAAGTCCTCAGCATGTCCTCCAGCGTCTGTATCGTCCTCTCGGACTGCCCATCTGTCTGCGGGTGGTACACCGTACTGAACTTGAGCCGACTGCCCAACTCCTCATGCAAGCTCCTCCAGTAGTAGGACGTGAATATGCTGTCTCTGTCCGACACGATACTCACTGGCACTCTATGCAAGCGAACTATCTGCTGCATGTATAGCTCTGCCAACTTTTCGGTGGAAAGCCCCACATTGAAGGGTATGAAGTGCGCACATTTCATCAGCCTGTCCACGATGACCCAAATGACATCCTTTCCTCCTTGGGAACAAGGAAGCCCTGAGACGAAGTCCATCGTAATATATTCCCATTTCCACTCGAGAATGGGTAACGGCTACAATAGACCAGCTGGCCTCTGGCGCTCTGCCTTGACTTGCTGGCAAACTAGGCATCTCGAAATGAAACGTGATACATCTTTCTTCATTCCGTGCCACCAAAGATGTTCCCGCAAGTCACGGTACATCTTGTTAGCACCAGGGTGAATAAAATATCTCGATCGATGCGCCTCCTGCAAGACTGCCTCTATCAGCTCTCCCTTCGGCACGCGCAATCGGCTGCCATGCCTCAAGGATCCATCCTCTGCTATGGTGAAGTCATCCAACAATCCAGCTAAAGCCTGGGCTCGAAGTCTGCGAAAACTCTCATCTGTAGACTGTGCCTCCCTGATCTGCTCCATCAAACCTGACTGAATGTCAAGCGCCATCATCTGTATCACTGATCCTGGCCGAACTATCTCGATACCGAGCTTCTCCAGATCTTCCCGCAAATGCCGATCTATCATCAGATACCATGCCATCGGATGCCTGCTCAGCGCATCCGCCACCACATTTGTCTTCCCGGGGTGATACTGTAAATCGATGTCGAAGTCCTTCATCAACTCCAACCATCGTCTTTGTCTCATGTTCAGCTCTTTCTGCGTGAACACATACTTCAAGCTCTTGTGGTCAGTAAAGATTTCCACACGCTCTCTGTATAAGTAGTATTTCCATAACTTGAGTGCAAAGATCACCGCAGCTAACTCTAGGTCATGGGTAGAATAGTTCCGCTCATGAGTCTGCAATTGCCTAGATGCATAAGCAATCACTTTTCCATGCTGCTGTAGGACACATCCTAGCCCCTTTCCCGAAGCATCGTTGTATATAGTGAAATCTCCAGAACCTGAAGGTAATGTCAGAACTGGAGCGGTCGTCAGCCTCCTCTTCAGCTCCTCGAATGCTGTCAGGCAGTCCTCTGACCAGATGTACTCTGCATCCTTCCATGTGAGCTTCGTCATGGGTTCAGCTATCCTAGCAAAGTCCTGGATAAACTTCCTATAATAGTCGGCTAAACCCAAAAAGCTCCTGATCTCTGAAACTGACGTCGGAGCCTTCCAAGTCTCAACGGCAGCAATCTTCCTGAGATCCACTAAGATCCCCTCTCCAGTAACTACATGGCCGAAAAACTCCACTCGGTCTAAAAAGAACTCACACTTCAACAATTTGGCAAACAATTCCTCCTGCCTCAGAATCCCCAAAACTATCCGCAAGTGCTCTACATGCTCCTCCGGCGTCTTCGAGTATATCAGGATGTCGTCGATAAATACTACGACGAACTTATCCAGATACTGGTGAAATATCTTATTCATCAAATTCATAATGACAGCTGGCGTATTTATGAGACTAAATGGCATCACCAGAAACTCGTACTGCCCGTACTTCGTGTTGAACGCCGTCTTCTGGATGTCTGCTGTCCTGACCTTCACCTGGTGGTACCCGGATCTCAAATCTATCCTGGAAAATACTTTTGCCCCACTCAACTGGTCGAACAAATCATCTATCCTGGGCAGAGGATATTTGTTCTTAATGGTGATGGCATTCAAGGCCCGGTAGTCAATACACAACCGAACTGTACCATCCTTCTTAGGCACAAAGAGCACTGGCGCTCCCCATGGAGAAGCACTAGATCGAATGAAACCCTTTTTCAATAGGTCATCAATCTGCTCTTTCATCTCTACGGCCTCCTTGGGGTTCACTCTATTGCAAGTCCGGGATACTGGTAATGAACCCGGTACTAAATCTATAGTGAACTCCACATCTCTGTTAGGCGGAAGTCCTGGAAGATCCTCTGGGAATACATCCATAAAGTCCCTAATGATAGGGTTTGGCGGTGCTAACTCCCCAACTGTCGCACAACAGTTCGGCTCTAGGCTGATCTCCGGCCCTGTCCTCCTGACACTGCATGGTGCTGTGCCTGGAGGACTGAACAGAATACTACCCTCATGACAGTCTATAGCTGCATGGGCATAGCTAAGCCAGTCCATCCCTAATATGATATCATAACCGGGGAGTGGCATCACAAAAAATCGTCCCCTAAACTCTTTCCCGGCTATAGTAATAGAGCATCTATAGATGGCTCTAATGGGCACTGGTCTGCCTCCCATCATTACTCTACTCATCTCCTCGGTAGGTGTAGCTACTAAATGGTGTTTATGCATAAACTCTAATGACAGGAAGCTATGAGATGCACCAGAATCAAACAGGCATAGAGCTAGAAAAGTATGCAAATAAACATGACCTGTGATGACGTCAGCCAAATAATCTGGCTCCGAAACCTGCTCCGGCTCCGGTCAAGGGCTAGGCTATAAGTCTTCCCCTGAGGTCCCTTCTGCTGCTGCAGATGTTGCCCAAACTGTAGGAACGAAATCGTAAAGCGTAATACTCTAGAGGGGGGTGAATAGAGTTGGCAGCGGAATAATGCTAATTAAAAATGTTAGCAGCAAGATCACAGAATAATAATCACAACTAAATAATGTAAAGGCAGAGATAAGAAAGCAAACGCAAAGATAGCGATGTATACTGGTTTTCCTCTGTTGAGGACTAATTCAGTCGGTAGAACTCTTGCTACCAGTTGAATCCACTATTGGCAAAACCGTAAGTTTTCTTACGACGTCCTTGCAACTTCTACAACGCGAGCTTTGATACGAAGAACTCGTCCAACTTCAATTGTGAAGAGGTATTCTTCTATCAAGCCTTCTGATTACAATCACTCAGAAACTTCTAGACCGCACCGCACTGGCAAAACGACTAGAGGATTGTAACTGGCGTGGGATCTGAAAATTAAAGCTCGAGAAAAACTCTTTGGAAGACTGAAAGCTTTTAAGTAGAGAGAAGATTGAAAGTGAATGAGTGAGTTAAAATGATCGAAATCCTTCTCTATTTATAGGAGTTCCAAAGACAGAATTCTGGCAGAATTCGGACAGAATTCGGGCAGAACTCGATGAGAAAATCTCGGTCAAATCTGCAACTGCAGGAGGACCAAGTTCCAAGGAATTCAAAAACAAAACGGCCACTAACCGAACTCTGGCCGAGTTCTGTCAGGGTTAGGTTAGGGTTTTAAAAATAGTTTTTGGGGTATTTTGAAAACCTTTTTGAAAACCTTTTTGAAGCTTTTGTTAATACGAATGTTTTTCAAAACTAAGAACATTTTAAAAATATTTTGAAATCATTTTGGAATAGCCTATTTGCCAGTACGACTCGGTGTACATTGTATTCCTAGACTCAAATAAAATACAAAATACATTGCTCAAAGAAATACAGACTCGAACAGGCAAACAACGCTTCGGTCTTGAACTGAGTAGATAGCTATTCTTGATCATGTCCAAGAGTCCGAGATATATATCCTGACTAGTTCCATATATCGAGACAGAGTTTGATCAATTATTAAAATCAGTTTGACCATATGACCAATGGGCCAACAATCTCTCCCATTTTGATAATTGACAAACTATGAATGATATAACATCTAAGCTTGGAATAAAATCAAAAATAGTAACATTGTTCATATCCTACAATTTCTTAAAAGAATGTTAGATCCTTATTTTTCTTCCCCGTTGTCACTTAGCAAAATAATTGCAAAAGAGAAAGCTCCCCTGCAATTAATGCATAAGTAACAAACAGTGAAGAAATACATAAAAAAATTTATGACATAAAAGAAATAATCAATACATAAGAAAAATAGAATAACATCACAGACATGTATTTGTCTCAGGCAGTTTAGAATATAGAAGCAGATAAAGATGCTTATAAGAAAATAAACTGATATGGAAAATAAACTACGCATCCCATAAAGGTAAAATGATGTTCAAGAGACATCAAGAAATATCCAGTACAAGTCTGAGAATAAAACTAAAAAGATAGAAACTTGGAATGTCGGAGCATTTCCAAATGTACAGTAGTCAATAGCTAAGTCTCAAAATTAGCTAATATATCATCATCACATCTCCTCCTCCTCCTCATCATCATCAGCATGACCGACATATCCAGAAGGACCAGCTGCAGAAGTACCAGCGCCAGAAGGGTGAGGACGGGCGCCAGTGTAAAACTCACCGACATAGTCTCGAGGAGGAGCATGGTCAGAACGGTACCAATCATATGCGTTACCGGGCTGAAAGTAGGCATGAACAACCTCATCCTCACAGCGGTAACCAGAGAAGGCTGGATCTCTAGGAATAGAACCGGCTGAATGTCCAGTCTGAGAAAATCGGAGATCAGCTAGAGAATTTGCTATCACTTGATAACGAGTGACATCGCGAAAATCATGTTCGCGAGCCATATCCGTCATCGAGACGTGCAAATTAGAAAGATGCTGGTGTATGCCCTCAAAAGTCATGGCATACTGCTGAGTAGATGGAGGAGGTGGAGCAGTAGGAGGAGCAGCAGCAGTCATATTACGACGAGATAGCTTAAGAAACTTGGGCTCAGGGTCTTGAGTACAAGTTGATAGATCAATATCAAAATGCTGGAAGATACGTGGGAGAATCATCGCATAAGAGAGATTTCTATCTCTTGTACGACAACGTCCCATCATCTGGATAATAGTCTTAGGGACAGAAAAAGGAATCCCCTTAAGAATGTGATACATAGTAGACCGTTCAAGTGATGTGACATCATCCTTTGAAGTAGACTTCGGAAGGAGAGTGGAGTAGATGATGCGGTGCAATTCATAATTAAACAAGTTTAAGTTGTTTGCCTTGAACTTTCCAGAGCGAACTCGATTAGGTGCATAGAGTTCAGCTTTGAAACTAGCAAGTGTCGTGCCGTCGGGGAAATCAAATTTAGTGATATCAACAAGCGGTTCACCTTCGTTAGGAATACCAAGGATTTCCGCTAAGAGGACATCATTGAAATTGATATCTAGTCCGCCAACACGAGTACTTACGTCAAACGTATTTAATATGATATTGCAATAGAAAAGTCTAATGGCATTAGTCGCTACTGGGAAGTAAAGTTTAACAATATATTGTAACCCTAATGCCTCAAAATAAGGGCGGTGTTCTGGAAACACAGTCCATTTGATAGGAGCGCCTGTGCATATGGATCTCATAGAGAAGTCTCCATACCACAGAAGGGCTTAATCTAGGGTTTGAAAGTAAAACCCATCGAACGCGCCATCGCTCGATTGAACTGGTGAAAAGAGGGAATCCGTGGGTGGATTTGAAGATGATCCTTCCTCACTAGGATTGATCGTCTTCTTTCTCTTGAAGGGGTTGAATCCCTTAGGTGCCATTGTGCAAATAAAGTAAATATGCATGAAATTGAAAGGAGGAGAAATACGGAGTTATACCTCCCGAGATTCAAGTATGCTGTAGAGAACAACGATCTCCGCACGAATCCAAAATTTGGATGGATTTCACTACGTAGATTGGAAGAAACGGAGTGGTGAAGAACTAGGATTTGGAGGGCTTTCGTGCGGCTACTGTGCTGTGAAGGTGGTGTTTAGAAGCAATAAAGAAGAAAGGCTCTCGGGTTCTGGTTATATAACCTAATACCACTAACCGAACTCGGGCCGAATTCGGTCTGAATTCTGGCCGAATTCGCCTAGGGTTCTGTTAGATGGTTTGAGCCACTTTCTTTTTCATTGACTCATTTCAAAGATTTAATTCAAAGATTAGTAATTTTAACCTTCAATTAATATAATTAATATTATTTTATAGATTAAATATCGTTACACAGCGACTGTCTCAGATTAGCTGTAGGAGTACTGTCCCAGCTGGCGGAGGTTCACCGGAGAACTCTTAAGTACCGCTTCGCTTCAACCGTAGTTGTGGTGACAGACAGACTCTTTATTGGCTTGTTTCTAACACAGTTTTTGCGTATTGAAATATAATCATAAAACAAAATTAATTAACATTATTGACGTCCAAAATTCCTAATTCTCGACGTAAATAATTGAAACGATCTTCTGCTAGAGGTTTTGTGAAGATGTCAGCTAATTGATTCTCAGTGTCTATGTACACAAGGTCAATATCTCCAATCTGATGATGATCTCTAAGAAAATGATGTCGAATCTCGATATGCTTAGTACGAGAGTGACATACTAGATTCTTAGTCAAATTAATTGTGCTCGTGTTGTCACAGAAAATAGAAATGTGTGTGTAAAATAAATCATAGTCTTCTAGGGTTTGTTTTATCCATAAAATCTGAGCACAACAACGTCCTGCGGCGATATACTCAGCCTCTGTTGTTGATAGGGCTACAGAATTTTGCTTTTTACTAAACCATGAGACTAAAGCCTTGCCTAAGAAATGACATGTGCCACTGGTACTTTTTCTCTCAACTTTGCATCCAGCAAAATCTGTATTCGAGTAACCAATAAGGTCAAAGGACTTAGATTTGGGATACCATATGCCAACAGAAGAAGTGCCCTTAAGGTATCGAAAGATACGCTTAACTGCGCACAGATGTGATTTCTTTGGATTAGCTTGAAAACGTGCACACAGGCAAACACTAAACATAATATCTGGACGACTAGCAGTTAAATAAAGTAAACTACCGATCATACCTCGATACTTACGTGTGTTGACCGGCTTGCCTTGTTCATCAATATCAAGCTTTGTTGAAGTTGCCATCGGAGTGCCAATAGGTTTGACATTGTCCAGATCAAACTTCTTTAGCAAATCTTTTGTGTACTTGGCTTGATTTATGAATGTCCCATTGTCAGTTTGTTTGATTTGCAGTCCGAAAAAGAATTTTAGCTCTCCCATCATGCTCATCTCAAACTCATTCTGCATACACTTAGAGAATTCTTGACAAAGAGATTCATCAGTAGATCCAAATATAATATCATCAACATAGACATGTATTAAAAGAAGCTTGCCATTAAAAGACTTAATAAAAAGTATAGTGTCAACCTTGCCTTTTGAAAAACCGTTGTCAAGTAGGAAAGAGCTTAGACGATCATACCAAGCACGAGGGGCTTGTTTCAAACCGTATAAAGCTTTCTTCAACTTGAAAATATGATCATGATTTTTTTAAAATCTGTGAAACCTGGAGGTTGTGCTACAAAAACTTTTTTTTATAAAACCATTTAAAAATACACACTTGACATCCGTTTGAAATAATTTAAAATTATGAAAACATGCAAATACACATAACATGCGAATGGATTCTAATCTCGCAACTGGGGCATAAGTCTCATCGTAGTTGATACATTCTTCCTGATTGTATCCTTGAGCTACGAGTCGAGCCTTATTACGAGTCACTAAACCATTCTCATTAAGTTTATTTCAGAATACCCAACGGGTGCCAATGACCGGATGATCAATAGGCTTGGGAACAAGTTCCCAAACTTGATTCCGTTCAAATTGGTTTAATTCCTCTTGCATAGCATCTATCCAAAAATTATCACTACATGCTTCATCAATGGTTTTGGGTTATAGCTGTGAAATGAATGCAACACTAGAAACAATATCTCTACTGGATGTACGAGTACTTACACCTTTGGTAATATCACCAATTACCAAATCCTTTGGATGATCAGCCATAAATTTTAATCTTTTCGGCAGACTCTGAAGGTAGCTGGTTCCTGGATCTTCTCTAGGAGGATCAGCTAGTGCTGAGCTTGGTTGAGAATCAGCTGGTGTTGATCTTGGTACAGTTAGATCTTCGTCATTGTCATCGATAGTCATTTGATTCAATTCATCAAAGGTGACGTTGATTGATTCTTCGATGATCATAGTTCGTTTGTTAAAGACTCTGTATCCTTTGCTCTTGGCCGTATAACCTAAAAATATACCTTCATCGGCCTTTTCGTCAAACTTTCCCAAATTGTCTTTTGTATTAAGAATAAAACATTTACAACCAAATATTCTAAAATATGAAACTGATGGAATTCTATCAAACCATAACTCAAATGGAGTCTTCTTCGATTTGGGTCGAATTAGAACTCTATTGAGAACAAAACAAGCTGTATTGACAGCTTCAGCCCAGAAATATTTGGGTAGACTAAACTGATTTAACATTACTCTGACCATTTCGGATAGAGTTCTGTTCTTACGTTCCACAACTCCATTTTGTTGTGGAGTCCTAGGACAGGAGAACTCGTGTACAAAACCGTGTGTGTCACAAAATTGCTCAAACTCTGCATTCTCGAATTTGCCTCCATGATCGCTTCTAATACGAGTGATCATGTAACCTTTTTCATTATGTACTTTCTTGCAAAAGGTGACAAATTTGGATAATGCATCATTCTTGCATGTCAAGAAGTATACCCACGTGTATCTAGAGTATTCATCTACAATTACAAAAGCATATAACTTACCTCCGAGGCTAGCAACTCTGCTAGGACCAAATAAGTCCATATGTAGCAATTGTAGAGGTCTAGTAGTACATACTGCATTTACTGACTTGAATGTGGATCTGGTAGCTTTGTTCTTTTCACATTGGCTGCATACCGAATCCTTCTTGAATGTTATGTCCGGTAAACCGTGTACTAGCTTCTTCGTGGATAATCTTGAGATTGTGTCCATATTTGCGTGACCGAGTCTCATATGCCACGCATAGATGACTCTCATCACTTTTAGCCATTAAGCATCTACCTGAAATGTTAGTTTCTTCCAACAAATAGAAAACATATATGTTGTCTTCCCTGATACCTTCAAAGATAGTACTACCAGTTGAGCTATCAACTATAGTACATTTGTCTTTGCCAAAGTTGATGCCATAACCATGATCAGCTAAATGACTTATGCTGAGTAGATTATGTTTCAACTCGGTAACCAGACAGACATCCTTAATCACAAGATAGGAAGACTTACCAACATCACCGATACCAATAATATACCCTTTCAAGTTATTACCGAAGGAGACATAACCTTCCTTCTTCTTCTTCGACAGTGTTGCAAATAATGTAGCGTCACCGGTCATATGCCGTGAACAACCGCTGTCGAGGATCCATTTGCTTTTAGCATGTGAAAGGTGTTCCACCTACAAAACAGTTTGCAGATGAAACTTTTGGTACCCATTTCTTGTAGGGTCCTAAAATGTTAGCTTTTGGTATCCATGCATAAATATTTAAATCAACAAGCTTTCTGATTCTACATGCAGGAGAAATATGACCAATGAGGCCACAATAATGACATTTAGCATGTTGAGTGTTGAAAGCTGAGTGGTGTGCATGGTTGGTAGGTTTAGGTTTTCTAGTATAGAAGAAAGCATACCTATAATCCTGTTTGGGCTTAACCTTTTGGGGTAAAGGTTTGATATGGTTAGGTCTGACAGTGTTTGGTTTGGGAATGTTCTGATTTTTCGGTAAGTGACACGTGTTAGGGTAGGAAGCAACAGTCTCAGGCTATTTTCCTAACCTAATTTCCAAACTTTTGGAAGTGTCATACAACTTAGTATAGTCAAAAGTGAGTGATTCTATTCTGATTTGTGCACATTGAAGACTTTTCTTCTCTTTAGAAAGTTTTTCTTTCAGTTGGTCAATAACCTTGTCTTTCTCTTCAGATGACTTGGTAGTCTCGTGTGATAAGAGCTTAATAGAAGAAAGCTCACCAGACTCACTAACATTATCTCTAACCTCAGCTAGTAGGTCGTAAGTCTTCCTATTTCACCTTTGTACTCTTTGAGTACCTTCTTAGAAGTCTGATATTTGCTACGCAGTTTCCTGTAATCACTTATCAGTTCACTGAAGGCATCTCCTAATTGCTCAAAGGTGAAGTTATCATATGTATCAACTACAGGTTCAGAGAGTACCTGATCGGATGCCATAAAGCATACATTTGCAGCGTCTTCTGATTGTTCATCTTCTGAGTCGCTGGCTTCACTTTCATGCCATATGCTAGTATTGGCATACTTTCGGGATGTTGATCTCTTCAGGTTCCCTTTCTCATACCTGTTGCTCTTCTTGCTTGATGATGAGTTTGTAGGACAATCCTTCTTTATGTGTCCCTTCTTCTTGCAGCCATAGCAGATAACATCATCTTGATACCAGTTGTTGCTGCTATTGTTTTCTTTGGCTCTCTTCTCATATCTCATGAATCTTTTGAATTTCTTTGCTAGGAGTGCCTGATCTTCAGCATCAGATTCGCTGCTGTCTGAGTCACCTTTAGCAGCTTTTCTGTGCTGAGCCTTGAAAGCGATCGTCTTCTCCTTTGGTACAGGCTCTTCAAAATCTTGTAGCTCCAGTTCATGAGTGAGTAGCTTACCCATGAGTACTTCGAGGGACATAGTTGTGAGGTCGTTCCTTTCAATGATTGCAGTAGCCTTTGGAATCCAGTTCTTGGTAAGTGCTCGCAGGAGTTTGCGAATCTTTTCATGGTTACTGTAATCTTTGCCTAGGGAGGACAAAGGATTTACAATATTCAAGAATCTCTCGAACATCTGAGTAACTGTTTCGTTGGGCTTTATCTTGAACACCTCATACTCTTGAGTAAGTTTGCTGACCTTTGATTCTTTGACTTGAGTCGTGCCTTCATGTGTGACTTCAAGAAGCTTCCACACTTCATTAGCAGTTGTGCAGATAGACACCCTGTTAAATTCAATTTTGTCTAAAGCATAAAATAAAGCGTTAATAGCACGTGCATCAAGACTGGCCTTTTTCTTTTCTTCCTCTGTATATCTGTTATGGGATTTTTCAATTAAAACTACATCAACATTTATACGAGGTGGCTTTTGATAGCCATCAATAACAATAGACCATAAATCAAAGTCAAGTGATTTCAAGAAGAAACTCATCCGTATTTTTCAATATGTATAATTCGTACCATCAAACAGTGGAGGTCTGTTTGTGGCCTGGCCTTCACATGTGAATTTCCCAGTTGCCATGTGTTGTGCTGTGATCTATATAACAATTAGTTAAATGAATAAATAATTACAATGTTACCTTCCTTTACCTGTAACACCCGCTCAGATACCAATTGTAGGAACGAAATCGTAAAGCGCAATACTCTAGAGGGGGGTGAATAGAGTTGGCAGCGGAATAATGCTAATTAAAAATGTTAGCAGCAAGATCACAGAATAATAATCACAACTAAATAATGTAAAGGCAGAGATAAGAAAGCAAACGCAAAGACAACGATGTATACTGGTTTTCCTCTGTTGAGGACTAATCCAGTCGGTAGAACTCTTGCTACCAGTTGAATCCACTATTGGCAAAATCGTAAGTTTTTTTACGAAGTCCTTGCAACTTCTACAACGCGAGCTTTGATACGAAGAACTCGTCCAACTTCAATTGTGAAGAGGTATTCTTCTATCAAGCCTTCTGATTACAATCACTCAGAAACTTCTAGACCGTACCGCACTAGCAAAACGACTAGAGGATTGTAACTGGCTTGGGATCTAAAAATTAAAGCTCGAGAAAAACTCTTTGGAAGACTGAAAGCTTTTAAGTAGAGAGAAGATTGAAAGTGAATGAGTGAGTTAAAATGATCGAAATCCTTCTCTATTTATAGGAGTTCCAAAGACAGAATTCTGGCAGAGTTCGGGCAGAACTCGATGAGAAAATCTCAGTCAAATTCGTAACTACAGGAGGACCAAGTTCCAAGAAATTCAAAAATAAAACGGCCACTAACCGAACTCTGGCCGAACTCTGGCCGAACTCTGGCCGAGTTCTGTCAGGGTTAGGATAGGGTTTTAAAAATAGTTTTTGGGGTATTTTGAAAACCTTTTTGAAGCTTTTGTTAATACGAATGGTTTTCAAAACTAAGGACATTTTAAAAACATTTTGAAATCATTTTGGAATAGCCTATTTGCCAGTACGACTCGGTGTACATTGTATTCCTAGACTCAAATAAAATACAAAATACATTGCTCAAAGAAATACATACTTGAACAGGCAAACAGCGCTTCGGTCATGAACTGAGTAGATAGTTGTTCTTGATCATGTCCAAGAGTCCGAGATATATATCCTGACTAGTTCCATATATCGAGACAGAGTTTGATCAATTATTAAAATCAGTTTGACCATATGACCAATGGGCCAACACAAACCTCTGCTGCGGAGTCGGAAGCGGCCCTCTAGGTATCTTGGCTACTGGGCAGTCCCGAAGCTGATGGGTGGCAGACCCACAAACTAAGCACTGCCCCAACCTCTTCCTACAGATGGCGAAGTCATGCCCCGGCCTTCTACAGAAAGAACACAAAGCTCCCTTCTGCTGCTGCCGGGGTACCGGGGCTCTAACTGGCGGGGTCGGGTGATGTGGTGTAGGGGGACGATAAGTCTGCTGGTGCGGCATCGGTGCTCTCGGCTGGAAAGCCTGACGCTTGGACGGTCCCTCAGGGTATACAGAAGCCGGTCTCTTGCAAGACTGAAGATGCTCCTCTATGCTCCGGGCCAACTCTAGGCTCTGGTAGTAGTCAGTCGTACCGTTCGCCACTATAAGAATGCCAATGTATGGAACTAGACCATGGCAAAACCTACGCGTCATCTCCTCAGGGTCTGCAACTAGACTAGGAGCGAAATGACTCAGGCGACTGAACTCTGCCGCATACTCGTCAACAGAACGGTTCTCCTGCTGGATGTTCTGGAATCGTAGCCCCATAGCTACCCTAGTGGTGGTCGAGAAGAATTTCTTCTTGAACTGGGTCTTGAACTGATCCCAAGTGGCCCTCCCTCTCGCAAGTAACGGCTCATTCCGAAACCAAACTCCTGCCAAGTCTATCAGCAGAAATCCTGCTGCCTCGACCTGGAGGTCATCCGGCATCCTAACTCCAAGGAGCTTCCTCTCTACCGAGTCTAGCCAGTCATCTGCTACTACTATGCCCTCAGTCCCTGAGAACTCCTTGGGGTTCTGATCCATGAAGTCCTTGATCGTCCCCGCTCTCTGTCGTGTCTCTACAGGTGGTGGGACTACGGTACGTTCCTCAGAACGCTCCATGCTCTGGCGGAGTAGGGTGGTCTGCTCCTGATGGGTCGTTAGGAACCCCTGGATCAGAGTGAGCAGTTGGTTCCCGTCGAGTGTGACGGAAGCCTGGGTAGGTATAGTAATAGGTGGTGGTGGAAGTATCGGGTCCTGCTGGGACCGTGTTGTGGAAGGTGGTGGAGGCATCTGGGTTTATGGATTTGTGGAGTGGGGGAATATGGTGGGTGGAGGTGGAGGTGTATCGGCCAACTGGTCAGCTGACTGGATAGGGAGTGTGCCATTCTCAGGTGTGACATACTGGGATGAACGGATGAGCACCATCTAATTACAATAAAAAGGACTTATAAGGACTTTTTAAAGTAAACAATCATAAACAAGAAAATCTAATTATAATAGCAAGCATGTGATGTATTTCATATGTTGCAATCCTAGTATTTCTCTAGGTGTTCTAAGCGTCATTCCTAATGTTGTCTAATTACCTTAAGTTCCTAATTGCAGGCATGCTTGGTACAATAACGTAACCAAACAATTTAGTCTCGACCTGCATGGGCTACCACTAAAAATATGTCACGACCCGCTGCCCAAATTGTTGGATTGGGCCGGGCTGAGTCATGTCCAGCCTACGCTTGAGATAAAGTGCATTAAGCTATTTTAGAGATAACAAGATAAGACTAAATGTGCTAACAGTTCTATAAGTAATAACGAGTCATAAATGCTCTAAACACAAAAGTCATCTCATATAATAGTAAGTCCAAGTACAAGTCCGAAATATAAAACTGGATACAGGTCTAGATACAAAATATGTAGTCTAATATATGACTACACTAAATATTCCAAGCAACTACACAAACTAACGAGTTTCCACGCAGGTACGTCCTCGTAAGACAAAGCCTGGTCCTCGGCACTAACTCCATAATATGAGTCACAGAGCAACTCATCCTCAGTAAGAATACCTACAATGTTATCCTGTCAGGACGGGAGCAAGTACTGATTCTAGCAAACTAAATATACGAAACATGACATGAACAGAAATACAATAAACTGGAATCATGGCACATCATAATCTATCATGGCAAGGACACATATGTCATAGAGACAGATGTATATGTAATGTTTAAAACTGTAGCAGGTACGTGATCGTTAATAGGTGTACAATGTACTGTAGCACATGTAAATAAAATGTACATACGTACAAGTGTATAGGCATAGGTGTACCTCCGTACAGAAATGCTGGATAATGGCCTACGGTGCAGAATCATATAGATTGAAACTTTGCTCGGTACGATAAAAGGGGCATGATCACGTACTCAACTATTAGTTTCCCCATACCCAGATTCTAATCATGTGAGAGGTATAAAACTGTTCTAAACATGGTAGGGATATGAAAATAATACAACATGTGGAGATTTAACTTGCTACCCCAAGGGTCAGCATTTAACATGGTTGGATTTGCAGTTCATTGATGCAACAATATATAAAGTTTGTAGAAGTACTTGCCTTTAGCAAAGCAAAGCAGCGATAAAATGTTATAGATGCCTGGTAATTCGTCACTGTAGAAATAAATACATAAACTTAGTTTTTATACTAAGTTAAACACTAAGACACTAGGGGTGTGACACGACTTTTTGATTGGACACCTAGCCAAATGGTGACTTTAGCATAGGAGACCAATGTGGAGTGACACAATACTCAAACTAACTTTCTAGGGTCTTTATACTAGTGCGGGGTGAGGTTCAATACGACTATAACTCAAAATAACACAAAAAGTTGCAAGTCATAACTATGCAATAATTAAATCAAACTGTACACTATGTTCTAACAATTTTTGAGATAGACAAA